>UXGD01005650.1:0-13991 GCA_900474315.1 Torymus auratus
AACCAAACTAAAATAGGATACAGATTGTAATCTTCTTAATGGATGATGAACGAACGTTTTACCAAATAGTTTGACACAGATTGCGATCCGGACATTTTTCAATTTTTCCGCATACTTTTTGCAATAAAAAAAGAAATAGTTCGCAGTTATTTTATCAGAATTTTGCGATAGATTTTATTTTATTCCATACAATCCGAAATGCGAACAGCTGGAAAAGTTTATAAATTTTATGTAAAATTGTTAGCCAGGTCACCTGGGGTATTAATATTTAAAAACTCCTCTCGCACATCTCATATCTCATCTGTCATCCATCCATTCGAAAATTTTGTCCCTATATACATTTTGTCAGGCGCATTGAAACTGCGTACATCCACTGAAAAATTGTGCACACACTCGCACATTTTCGCGTTTTGTGTTTTTTTTTTCTTCTATTCTTTATAGTATCGCGCGGGTAAATGCGAACATGACATATCTGCATGCGCGTTTAAATAACAGTTTTTAGAAATATATATATACACCTATTGCGCGTTTGCGCGGATAGCGCTATGAATTACATCCTCGTGTTTTCAAATATAAATATGGGGACAAATATTTGCAGATGGTATATTTTATATTTTGGGGATATTGAACAATTTTAAATATCGCCTACAGTTGAATTTATCGTGCGATCGCTTTGGTATACAACGAAGATCTTTATTCTCTTTGTATAACTGATATTATTTATCAACAAAAAGAACTGCGCTTTTCTTTATTTGTGTACTGTTAACTCATTCGCTGCTTAAAAAGCAAATTATTACACTTAGGTCACCAGCATTCCGGATAAAAAGATGTTTTCTTCTGTTACATGGCTAATAAATGTGATACATAATTAGTGTAGCAGCGAAGTTTTATCTATAAATCTATTGTTTTTCATTGTAAACTGTAATTAAAACGTTGAATGAAATATTAATCGTATTATTTTAACCACCATAAACAATCATATAATATTTTCGCGCTTAATGTAATAGTATTTCAAATTAAATGCAACAATAACAAATGATATAATCATCTTCAAAGCAAGATAAAATCATAAAATTTTATGAGAATTATTCAAAAATGACTTCCAGTATTGGCAATAAAATTTTCCTCTAATTAACAGTTACCTATCTAATCTTCATGATAGTATACTTCTTAAGCTTCAAAAGCAGACATTCATCAGTACCCCACAATCTGCCTCCCCTTTCCAAAAATCTTAACGAGCGAGTCAAGATCTTCCCTCTTCTCTCTCATCTCTTCCCCCTCGAAATGAAAATTTGCCCCGCGCGCATCCCGTTAGCCTCGATAATCGAGCGCCCGCATATCGGGAAATCTCCTTTGGCAATTTTAATTTCGCCGCGGCGTGCGAGTTTGATAGCCGGCGCATCAAACGCTCCTAAATCATCCGCCCGCAACTGTCGCTCTTTTTTTCCCTACCCGCAGCCGCGTAATAAATCGCGGGTACACGTGTACACGAGAGCAAGCCGACCTTTAATATTCATCGATCGCTCGTGCGAGAGAGCGCAAGTTCAAAGTCGTGAGAGGATCGCGCGAGGAGGGCCCCCGATTGATAGATCGACCGCTCGCTCACGATGAGTTAGCTTTCCAAGAGGAAGAGAGAGAGAGAGAGACGGGATTTATTGCGAGTTTAATTGAGAATTAATAGTCGCGGATGCTATGTGAGAGGGAGAGAGTAGACCGATAATGCGCTCTTTCCTGAGAGAGAGATGTTTTTTTCCTCTCTCGCCTTGTTTCGTTACTTTGGTTTTGTTACTTCGGGAAAATCATCGGGCCGGTTGCCGGCTAATCTATCGTATTTGCGTGATTAATGGGTGCTAGAGGGATGATGAATATGTTGCGCCGAGAGCTTAGAGTCGCTATTTTTTTCGGACGCTGGTGAAGGGAGTTTTATTATTTTACGAGATAATTGTGAGTAACGTGTGCTTAGATGGACTTGAAAGTGTCTTATCAAGATTGTTAAAAATGCTCATGATTGATGTTTTAATTCGATAGTATAGCAGTTTTTTGGCAATAATAATATATTATTTATTTATCAAAATTTCTTAAAATATTAAGCATTTTTTATGAAAGTATAACATATTTTTGACAGCGTAATTGATATTGTAAGAAAGTTTTCTTGAATCGACAAAGACAATCTTAAACTCATGTAAAATATATGTCTTAAATTATATGTAGGAGGATTAAAGAAAATAATTCACATAAGAAACGTATTTTAATCGATCTATTTTTTGCATAAGTATTTAAATGCTTTATTAGTTGACAAGATTTTCGCTACACTTCAAATCCTCGTATTAACATTTTAATACTGCTATTATAATTATTATATCTATTATTTAACGAAATTATGACAGACAGATAATTACCACCAATATAACTACTCCCAAGTACCCCATCAATCCCACATTACAAGAATAGAATGCCCATAAGAAACCTACGTTATTTTTATCCCGTCACCCACATCAGGCAAATTTTCATTAAAAATTATATATCCCCGACGACAACGCGAATTACCTTATATACACCGCGTCGCAAAAACAAATCAAACCTTTTTTTTCGTCGCGCACGCAGCTCTCTATCCTTATTCGAAACCGGACCGAGGACACAACATCAGCGTGTCCGCACTGTGCCTGCGACGAATCGCTCGAGGTGAGAATAAATAACCGCGAGCGCACCGCGAAGGATATGTATAACGCGAGCCTTTTTGCGGATTTAAAACTACGCTGTTTTTCTTTCTCCATTTCCGCTGCGAAGGTTGATAAGATATATAAGCGCGCTTTGTTGTGGGAAGAGAGGAAAGGGGTCACGAGCCAATGGCGCAAGCTGACCTTGCTCCCGGCGATTTCACGGTGTCTGCATGCGATGTGAAGATGGTCGCTGGTGAGCGTTTGAAAATGGAGTGTTGTGGTGTCTCTTGAATTCGATTGTTGCTGAGTGTAGGTGAGATTATTCGTTGGTAGGTTGGTCATTTAATAATCTTGTTAGGGAATCTGAAAGACTTGTCTTTTATAATTAATTAACATTCTTTGCTTATTGTATACATACCATTCGTTTGGATCAGTATAAAATTAATATTTCGTTCTGGGTTATCTTGTTCACTTTATAATGATTTTTCTATAGGATTCACCTTCCATGATTTATTTTTTTTTTGTTTATCTTACAAGTGAAACGTGTTTTAAAAGAATTCTTCTTCGTTTTATAATGCTCCATTATTTCTCTTTTGATCTAACACCTTATAAGTATAAATTCTAATGACGAAAAGAAACGAAATAAGATTTTGGATTTTCTAATAAAATTTTGAGATTGTCCTCAATATTATTTTCGCCTTTGCTATACTTCCACGATAGATTTATGTACACAAAGTATATATATACATATGTAATAGGATATAATTTCTCCAGTCTGCGAAATCTTTTGGAACTTATACTCTGAATTATTTTGTACTATATTTCTGTCATACAAATAGCATTAGCCTGTAATTTTATAGAAAAGATTTTACATTTAAGATTTTGACGTTATAATTTTTAACACTAAAAATTAATGTAATAAAAGGATAAAATAAACAAGAAGAAACAAAATATTAATGTAGTAGCAGCTGTGCGATCGTTCACATACATTCATTTTTATGGTAACCTTCTCACAGTAAAATCGAAAAACTTATAAAACAACTTTGCCTCGCTATTTCAACCCAACAGCTTTCAACTTGGCGAATATTTGCAATTCTCGCTTCATCGAGTCCACCTTACTTTACCTCCATTAACCCGAGCCAAAGCAGCAAAACTGCTTTCATCATTACGATACAAACTTTTCTCCAGAAAACTCATATCATTACCCCGATAACCGAACGCCTTCTTGAAACGCAAAAAGACGTTCGACTTTGTCAATTTTCCGGACGATCGCTCGCGAGGACAGACATCACACGCGATCGTTGAAACACCGATTATTCCCACGGATCCGCGTGGACGTTGCGACGAAAGAAACACCGTGGATAATTCATTCGACGCGATAGGTATTTGCATTCGCTCGCTATCCGTAGCTGCTTTTTCGAGGTGTGTTCTTAAGTGCTTGGGAACGTATCTCGGATCAGTAGCAAAAATTAATTCGCCGAGAGTTTATTAACGATAGAATCGTTGAATTGGTGTAAACTGTTTTTTTTTTCTTTTACATTATGTAAATTTTAATATGTGTAAAACGGAGATACATGCCTAGATCTACATTTTGTTATCTCTATTATACTGTTTATACTACGTTCGTATTTGAACGTTATTCAAACATTATTACAACATTTTTGCGAGAACCCAAAAAAGCAATGACAGAATATCTATCTCCATCGTATCTCAATTTCGGTCTCAGAGGAATTAAGCGAGATGTTCCATCTTGCAGTGAGGACGCGTACATAGTTACGGCGAAATAGAAGTACGGAGAGATTAGGCGAACCACTGTATCTATGTAACGAAGAGGCGAGGCAAAGTTCCGCGGAAGACGAACCACAGCAGATTTCGGCCCTACCGCTAATCCGGCAGCTATCCGCGCTCCCATCCAAGTGCCTCGAGAGCACAGACGCGGGCTAACTCCTCAGGATCACAGGCGATCAATCCTCCGGGGGATTGGAGTAGTCAACAAGAGGCTATATCTGCTTAGGTTTTTGTGGAAAATTATTGTTGTTTGAATTGGGATTGTCGGAGGGATTTGAATTTACCAATGTGTAAAGGGAAAACTTCGTTTAATTGTTTAACAATGAGAATTGAAGAGTTGTAGGAAAGTAGTATTTTTTCATATTAAACGTTTAATTTGAAAAGATTTGCTTTAAGAACTTTCAAGACAGTTTTGTTTTAAAAACTTTCTATAAGTAGCTGTGCTTTTAAGCTTTTGGCAGTTTTGTTCTTTTTATATTCTCAAAGTTGTTATCTCAATAACTTATAAACTCTGGTCTTTTTAGGAACACGCTCGTCCTCATATCGCTAGGAAAATTAAAACTTTTGTCCAGATGCTCTTTTCTCTTCATTATTTTATAAATAACTGTAAGGATTTAACGTGCTCATACCAGGACCTTAGCACATACCTATAAATAATAATATTAAATAAATGTTAGAAATAATGTATTTCTAGTGTTACTCAATATACATATCCGCATTGTTCACATTCCAACAATTTTTAATAAACACAATTTTTAACTTTTTCACAATAATACTAATTCAATGCTATTTAAATACTATTTTAATGTCGTTTAATACTATTTTAATACTATTTCAATACCATTTCAATACTATTTTAACAACACTTCGTAACAGATTGAAATACGGTATAATCTTAATCCTTCCCCGATCTTGATCTTTTACTCATCAATATAATAATTATTGTATTACCTACAAATACAGCCCCGAGAACAACAACACCGCAATCCCGACCCCTGACGTAACGAAACCCATTCCCGAACCATGACCTATCCAACACCGCGCGTCTCACAAGTCGCACACACACACGCACGTGATATCCCCGCGGCGAAAGCGAAGCCGCGAGTACAAGTAAGATGACTCATCCGCGTGGCGAGTCTCGTGCGTTGACCGCTGCTGCGCTCGGCCAGAAGGAGAAGGGGGAGGAGGTGGAGGCGGTGAACTTGGCCAAGGCCTGCGCGACCCACAGACACACTTCTCTGTCTCGCTTGCACGCGCGCGAGCCCCACTGTGGCGTCTTCTTCGAGCGTCGGACGTATGGCTCCTTATTGCTTTTGTTTCGGAAGTTCATGTGGGGCCTTGGAAGATCTGAAATTGTTTGTCGTGATGGATGCAGAGGCTTCGGGGGTAATGATGTGTGTAGGTTATTCCGATTTGTTCAATTTTTTTTTATTTATCGTAGTGGATGTGAGGGTAATCTGTTGATGTTCATTTGTGTGTAATAACCAAATATAACAACAAGGGTTTCTGTTGGCTTATTCGTAGACATATACAGGATATGAAATTGTTAAATTGTAGTTGGCAATGTTTCTTCAATATTCTTAGAATGTTTCAATGATATTATCAAAAATCGTTCAGTAGTAAGTTTATTCAGAAGCGTAAATTTGTAACGATCGCCGTAAACATGTATGTTTGTATATTGCAGAAATATTGAAGCAATATAAAGCAACTGTTTTAATAACGTCATTAACCCAATTGATCCGCCAAACGACACCTTTATTATTTATTTTTATAATATTTTATAAATCATGAAATGCCTCCCAATCATAAATGTCAAACACAATATAACTTCCTGCAGTGTGCAAAAATAATTGAAAATTCGTTGATCTGATCTTGGACGTGAACATGGGGTCAAGCAATTCACCGATTCATCAACGATTATCACGAGTGGATTTATTTCAATTAAACACCGTAACATTGCCGTGATAAAGCAGATATCTTTGATTATGCTTAGTAATAGAGAGATGCATTTAGATCTACAGTGAGGTCATGTAGAACGCACGTGTCCGAGTGATTCTTTCTTCATTATCCGGATGAATAACTGTACACGATAAAGACAAGCAGATTGATGATTAAATCGAATGCTATATTGATGAAGACGTCATGAGTCTTACTATTGTAGTTCTCGCGTGCATGTACCTAATTCATTAAATGCTTTTAACTGTTCGGAGTCGATAACTGATTTGAGATTACCGTACTAGTAATCACTCTAATGCTCACGTCTTTTTATGCTGCAATTAATTAATTTGGCTTCGATCATGTGGCTTCTTTACCTTAAATAATTCAGAAAATGTATTTAAGTCTGATCATGTATATTCATAGTTTTGAACAATGTTTTAGGTATAATAAATAAAACTATTGTTGCTTGTATAATTTTGCACAATTTTGTAACTGCCGCGCATTAATCCCAAAAAAGACTATAACATATTTTACTGTTCCACTGTCGTAATGATAATTCTTCAAAACTCACATTTTTTACAACTCTCATCTTACTACACTAGCCGCGCTGCATATTTAAAATTATAATCTGCCTGGGATGCGCGCATGCGCGAGCGGAGTAGCGTAGAGAAACTGCTGGACGTAAAAAAATACTCTCGCGCGCGACTGATACGCTCGCGCGCGTCTGATGGATGGACTGTAGGGGAGGGAAAAAGCGGAAGTGCAACGCGATGCAGTCACGTTTTTTCACTTTTTTTTTTGTTTTATTCGAGCGATGCGCCTTCGTAAAAATTGTACGAAGAATTTTTCCGTGTGTATATTTTCTTTTTTTAGTGCTGCGTGTTACTGCCGGACGGTGTTTACCATCCGTGATAGAAACGCCGTGGACGCTCTGGCCTTATATTTTTTCGCGCGTCGATGGTGGTGGTGTAATAATGGATTGGAAAAATATGATGCAACGGATTATTTTATTTTCCGTTGGGAATATTTTGTATGTTTTATAATATGGATGAAATGGTAACGCATGCATGTGTCATGAAGTCAAATATTTACGTCAAATGTAGATACGTTTTTTTTTTTAATTACTTTTTATAACGAAAAAAAGTAAGAGTAGTTGGTTGCGTCCATATGCAGAATACGTTAGTAATAGATAGGTATGTGTATGATAAGAAATACATGAGAATAGGATGTACGGTGCAATTTTTAGTTTTTTTTTTATTACTATATCACGAGCAAATACTTAGATAAACAATTTTCGCGAAAATAGTGGTTGCGAATATATTTTTTAAATTAAAGTAAATGTATCGGACTTTTCCATTTGTAAACTTATATTCCAAATATAAAGTATAGTGACTGATCTGAAGTGATCTAATTTTCAAATAAAATGTTTAGCTGGCAAAAAAAACCATGTGAAATTTAAGAATAACTCTGTCACCTGCAAACGACTGTACTAATTAAAAACTTCTCTAATTAAGTATCTAAATAAACAAAACTTTTTTTATTTACAACATTTTTTAACTCAACCAATCTTTCTCCAACTTTCCGAAGTCCTATTAAAACAAGTATAGAATATTGCATAGTCAACTGATGACAAAATATATCTGAAATCCATAACGTAACTTTAATCTTAATCACGATCTAGTAAAGTGCACGTACCAACTACATCAGCTCCACTTTCCTTTGACCCTTGCCAATCGCCAACCTCTCTCCCCTTTGCAGACAGCAACAACAACGGCTCTGCAGACGCTACAATTCCGGATAATCGCGCGCCGCATCCGGATTGACTTTCCAATGACGTCGCCTCGCCGTTGCTCTCTCCACCTGTTGTGTATGTATAATTCTCCCGATCCGCGCGTTCTCCTCCCCTTTCGTGTCCCTCCCGCGCCTCGATTTCCATCTTACTGCGCCGATCCGCTACTTCGGTTTCAATTTGCCAGAGGAGAGAGCGACGGAGACGGAGGAGTATAGTGGCTGAATACGTGCGATCGTTATGTAGACTGGTGGGAGTAATGACGCGGGGCTTCGGGGAGGATTCGGATGTGTATCGATGGGGCTGTGTGGGTTGAGAGAAGTTCCGTCCTGGGTAGGATGTGGTCGTTGTATATTTATCGGATTTTCCGTTTGTATTTGGAGCCAAAATAAATGCAATGTGATTGGTTATCCGTAATCATATGATCATGTAGTCTGGTAAATTGGAAAAGTAGATAGACGTTTGAATTCTAGTTGAATTAACGAATACGGTTTAAAAATGTCTGTTTCAGAGTTATAATATTGTGAAGTAAATAAGTAAATTGATTTTATTGCAATAATTGAAAATGAGATATTTTAAATCGAATAATACTTTCAATAAAAATCAATAGGTCATAGAAACGTCAATTTTGCTTACAAGTCGATAAATGTTAAAGGATACGAAAATTGCAATTTCGAGAATAATGTAACTGAACGTAATTTAATATACAAATACATTAGGTTTAATATAAAAACAATCAAATTTCGGCACAGGTATAAATAAATGCCAAATTTGAAATTTTATTTTTCCCGCTATATATGTGCCGCCGGCCAGAGTCTAGTTCGCACGCTGCCGCTAGGCGGCGGACCCCTTACCTGTGGCCTCACGTACCTAATTAAGTTGGCCCGAGGGCATATATAGGAGCGCGGTACACACCTCGTCAGTAGATGGTCATCAGCTACTACCGAAGTTTATTGAGTTATATTATGATTATTACGATAAATTATTACGATTAGAAAATGTCAAGTTATTTTTAAGACAAGTCAAGATTCTTTACATTCTTGTCATCACAATCTTAATATTGCATCGAAAACTGGATAGAAATATTGAATCGATTATTGTCTTGAATATTGAGGTAATACAATATCAAGATTAATCTTGAGCTTCTTGTAATTGTAGAGCTTCAACTTGTAGATTCGGAATTCCAAGTTTCTAATAGCAGTTTAACGTTTTGTGAAATTCTACTTCTATTTATACGTACGTATGAAGAAAGTAAACCGATATAACTTGAAAGTAGAAACCTGCTGATTACAAAAATGGACGCATAAAGCCACACTAAACCCATTTTCAAATGTTCCCACTTGATATCAAAGGTGCGCAGAAAAAGAAATTATACAAAATTAAGATTCCCCGTAAATGCGCAAAAGCGCTACACACCACCATCTTCCCTCCGTCCAGCTAAATAAGACTTACAAAGAATTCAAAACATCGTTGCGCAGCGCAGTCCTACACCAGAGCAATCGCATTAGCGCGCTCGCAGCCGCCTTTCTCAACTCAATTTTGAAAACTACCCCAACGACGACGACCCTGCCGACCAACAAAAGCAAAGAAAGAAACGACGCTCTCTTTCTCGGCTTAATTGCCGCGAGGAAAGAATTTTCGCGCGCCATTTCCCAGCCGCTCGCAAAAATCTCATTTAGCCAACACGCGCGCACGCAATTATACGCGCGGAGCCCTGGATTCCTCCCGACGTATAACGACTAGGACGCGTTCCTTTGTCCGGCTCTTGTGGATTCCAGCTCATATTTAAGCTGAGGAGCGGTAGTTTTTCGAAAAAGCTAGATCGACCGCTCGATAGTCCGATTTCTTCTTCGTCCTGTCGGAAATTCCGATCGTTCCTATAGACTTAGGTGAATCATGGTGCTACGAGTGCAGCTTTCTTGGGTTGCGCATAGTTTTGTGCACTAACTCATGGCGGTGGATACCGTCGGATATATCGTTATGAAACTATCAGTAAGAGAATTTGTTCCATTATATAATGTGTATCATTTGATAACTTCACTGGTACATATGTTAAGGATATAAGTTACTTAGCAATTTTTAGCTAACTTTATTGTTATAAGAACTGTATTCGTGCTTTTAATTATTGATTATGTACCAATTAAAAGTAATTTTTAGCATTTTCATTTGACAACATTACTGGTAATACTTCTAGATTATTGTTATACGTATTAATTTTTTGGATGCAATTAACTGGAAAATATCGTTAATTTTCTGCTAGGGGTTGGAATTTTTAAAATTACAAGGATGCATATAGTTTTCTTTTTTAAATATTGAGATATATTGCCCTTATTTTTTTAAATTAAAAAAGAAATAAAGGACACGAAGTTAGCTTTCGTTGACAAAGTTAGTCCATTCAAAGCGCGAATAAAAATCTAACGATACATTTTTATGTCTTGCAGAAAATGATATGTCTGTATGTTGATTTGTAAGATCAGTTATTAAATTTTTATAATTTCCGTTTGATATTGGCTTTACGTAACTTAAAACTCAGAGAACTTAATCGTTCCGATACTACACAGTTTTTCAATTTGTATAGACTGACGTATTTTGAAAAAATAAGATTTATCTAAACAAATATTTACATCTATGAAACTACACAACTACAAAAATCTGAAAAACATACGATATGAGAACAAAATTAAGAAACCCAACATTACCTGTTTTTAATCTTAAAAAATACTTGCTACAATAAATTTACCTTTCCTATCTTCTGCTTGCACGAACCCTCAAGCCACCAGTAACCTACCACATTATGTACACTACACCTATCACTACATCTCCGTCCATCTAAAACCCACACACACATCACCACCTACCAACAATCCCTGCCCCCTCCCCCGTCTCCACCTATAAAAGCGCCGACACCGCACAGCGATCTAGCTCCCCTCTAATCAACTCCTCGAGCCGAGTAATTAAGCGCTTGGAAATACCTCTCGGCTGGCGATAAAAATGATACTCGCCACCGGCGAGCGAGCGAAAAAGCGCGTAATCGTTTCGCGGTATAGAGGCGCGACAAAAATGCAGCGCGCGTGGATTCCGCCGCCGCCGCTCTCGGGCTAATTACGCGCGTGTTTCCCGGAAACTATGCGAGCCTGCGATGATGATGAAATGGAAGTGTGTGTGTGTACGATGCGGCGGTGGTCTATAGTGGTTATTGGGTAGATCGATAGGTTGGCGTTGTTTTTGGGGATGCGTTTGTAATTCATGTATAAGTGGTACGACTAATTATATGTTGTATTAAAATATACATGTTATTTTCTATCGTATTTTAATGTACATTCGTTAATTTGTATGTACTATAATTTTAATCGTATACTTAAGAAACATTTCAAATAAAATGTTCTCGAACGAATAATCCTAACAGTAGATATACACAGTCGTTTAGGATAATATACCAACCTAGAAATCTGTAAAAATACTCGCGCACTTATCAACCAAAAGGTACAAAAAACTTTAAATTATAATTCATTTGCTATGCCTATCTGCATTTTTCAATAATTTTGTAACCCATTACTTTTCTCCGTATAAACTTGAAACTTAACGCAAAGCACTCAGCAAAAAAGTCTAAAATTTCCCGGAATATAACCATATTTCCTACACTTTAATACCCCGGGGGAAAAAGGTACATTACGACTGTCTTTATCATAAGCACAAAACGCGCCAGATGCCGGCAATTAGAGCGCACACACGTACAGAGAAAGCGCGACGACTGCCATCGATTTCGTTTCGCATTCCGCGGGATTATCGGATTCCCGGAACGTGTATATAAATATATACACGAAGCCGTGTGCGTGGTTAGTCCGCTCCGGTTTTTCGACTCGTATCATCTTCCTCTATCTGTCGGCGAATCCGCTTTTTGCGCGAGTCGCTGTGGGAATTATCCAACGCGTCGCGTACAATTTTACGCTCTATGCGTATTGCGTACGTCGTGGTGTTGATCGGCACAGGGAAAAAGGATTTCTTAATCCGAGGGAAACTCACTGATCGTTGGCGTTTTGGCACAAAAAATGGGTTGTAAACTAATTCTTGTTTCTTCGAAAATCAGCTTTCAGAGATCTTAAATAATAAAGATAAGATCCTATATATAATGGTAATTACTTACAGGTATCTAAAAAAAAAAAATATATTATTTAATACGAAAATGTGACTATAATTATTCTGTTTAGAGTTTGTTTATTTCGCTGTTTTAATTAACCTTGTTTATTTATAGTCTTTTTTTTACAAATCCATATACCTTCAAGTGTCTGAAAGTAATTATTTCTCAAAGTCATACATTAATTTTGTCGCATAAAAAGGTTATAACAACATACACACGTATAAGAACATAATTTGTTATACTCAATAAATAAAGTGACAATTTCACTATCGATAATCCAATCCATTCTATAATTCAGAATACACAATTCATGATTATTCACATAAAAATGTAATATTCTAAAGTACGAGCACTTTCTTCACGGCAAAGCCACTCGATCCTCCGAATAACGGCGCACCAAGATTTTTCCCTCACACCGTGTAAATTGATATTTCTCGCAGAAAAATACCCACCCGAAGCAAATACCTACAACGAGAGCATCTCGCGTGATAAATTTCTGACAAGCCTTATTATACAAAATACAGCGAAACAGATCCCGTGCGCGTTATGCTCCTTATCTCCGTTATACAGTTACAAGTTATTCGATAATGCGCTTCCTCGTCTATATATGCGCTCACGTAGGTACACCACCTCAAACGCGCCGAATTTCCTCATTTTTCGAACTTTATCGCGCTATCATTATCACCGGCGGCATTTACACGAGGCGTGCTCGACCGGAACGAGCGCACGCCGAGAGAGAGCTAACGACGCCCCTGTTGCGCGCGTGCTCGCCTTTATTACTCACGAGAGGGTAAGCAGGGAAAATATTGCAAGTCGGGAGAGAGAGACTCCCGAGAGTTTTGCGATAACGTCCCGGAAGATTATGAATCAAATAATAAGATTAACAGTAGGGCGGCTTGAATTATTGTGGGAATAAAAATTGTTTTGAGATCTACGATTGGAGCTTGGGGACGTGAAGGAATTTTCATTTATTTATTTATATGGTTAATGGGCTGAGGGGCCCTGTAACTGCAGGTATTTGTATAATGCCTGTAAGTATTCTAGATTAGACTTGAAACTTGAAGGAAATCAAAGTTATAAGCTGGTAGCAAACGAGTATATCGTATATTTAAGCCTCTCCAAAGCGATGAATTAAAATGAATTTTTTTTTACGTATAATGTAATATTATAGGAGCAGTGGAAAATATATCTATACTAATAAATTGTTCATTAATATTGATAAAATTTCTACAAGATCTAGCGATTTCAAAACGAAAAAATAGAAAATCCCTTATAAATTGTTACAAGATCGACAATACATCGGTCCCTGTACTTCAAAGTGTTTCACTTCGCTCTCTCATTTAATTTGACAAATTTTTACTTCGACCGTGATAGTCGAGCTTCCAGTATTTTTCAACGGCACTATATCAAACGCTTGTTTGATATAAAAAAAAAACGAGGCCAAGGGCCGAAAATAAACATACCGCGCGCTTTTCCAATCTTTTCAATTTAAAAAAACATCTCGCATTCTACAACGTTTGCACACTAAATTAAAAAACCGCTGCCAATTCATTGGCTCCTAGCTTCCTCAAAATAATTTATTGATTGTTTTTATTAAATTCAAATTCAAAAAATAAATTTTTCACGAAAAAAATTGGAAAAATTTTATGGAGAATATTAACTTGTAATTTTTTCATTT
>UXGD01005651.1:0-13991 GCA_900474315.1 Torymus auratus
CAGTTCCTCATATATATAGATATACAGCCAATGCTATTTCTTGTGTCTGTGCACTGTTCTTTTTTAAGTGTCCTAGCTTTTAGGGTTGTACAGAACATAAGGGCTCTTCCAAAAAATAGTTTTTCACGTTAAAAATGCGATAAATAATTATGCAAAGCAATTGATTAATTTATAATTCTCCCGATCTATGTATAAATGCAATTGCCATATTATAAGCTTTCAAAATCAGAAATCACAGAAAAATTGTGAAATCAATGTATTTTGACGATTTGAAAAAAAATGACGAGTTTATAATTTTGCTTTGATTTTTTTATTTTTAAAGCTTATACTATTCCAACAGCATTTATACATTCATCGCGAGATCTAAAAATTGGCCATTTGTTTTGCAGAATTATTTATCGTAGTTTTAACGTGAAATGGTATAGGGACGTTACGACCTACACACAACCTAAATAAAAGAAGAAATTCAAATCTTCATGAAATTTTAATCATCACTCACAGTTTTGTTAATGTAATTTTCAAGTCGAAAATAATTTTAAACAAGATTAAAATTTGAACGAAAAATATATAGGTATGTGCACTTTAAAATTATAAAAGTGAGTGACTTTCTGTTATTAAGAAAAATCCAGCACACTTATAGTAAAAAAGACTAAAATGAATCGAATATTGCTCTACAAAATATAAAGAATTCCAGAAAATACGCGTTGTGTAACGCGCGAGTTCTCCTATGATCTGCTTTGAAAAGTTTTCCGTCTCGAGAGGACGCGTGGTAAGCAGCCGAGTAAGAAAGACCGAAGGAGAAGAAAAACCGTCGGGAATCGATCGCGCGCTCGCTCAGACTCGGCCGGAAAGACCTACGAAATCTAGAAAATAGAAATAACAAGCTTTTAAAGAGGAAAGTCGCTTTCCCCTCTTATATTTTTCTTGCCGCTGATGTGGTCGCGAGGCCACGAATCAGCTTTTTCTCCTCGGACGAGTTGCCCTCCCGTGGCGCAAAAACAATAAGAACAGAGGGATACATATTGAAGCTTGCAGAATGAGAGAAAAATCAGAACAAATTGACAACGAAAAGAAGGGTGAAAAGAGAAATCTCTGCTTGAAGTGTAAGAAGCGGTAATCCGCCTTGCTAGGTGAGCGTGTTACAGAAGAAAGATGATTTTCTTAATTGTTTGTAACGATTATTTTAGATCCTTAAAAGATATTGATAGGCAACAACAGTAAGTCATTGTTTTTAAACTTGTTTTTTTTCTAAATAATTTGGAACAACTAATTATATTGTTGAAAACCACAACGACTTCAAAAGGATTGTGCAAAAATAACTTGGGGAAAAAGAGAAGGAAAATACTCGTAGCGCGAGGGAAGAAATGAGGCAAACATAAGATAAAATTAAAGCAAAAAAAGAACAACGTGAAAATGATAAGAGAGCAAAAATAAAAAGGTAGACATGAGAATGTTAGTCGAGGGTAGAAGTACTTTTACTTCTGGGATCGTAAAGTATTGTTATTTTTCCGTGCTGCGCTTTTTCACTTTTGACGGCTCTTATCGATTTACCTTCAGGAAAAATTCTGGATTACTTGTATTTTTCTTTACGATGTTACACGACGCGTCCTGTATTCTGTGTGCCATATCACTGGGTATTAAGATCCATTCCAAGTGAAAGGTTAAATTTGACACAAAACTAGACAGAGGTATATCTAAGATTAGAAAATTTAGTCATTTTCTTTTGTAATTATGATAATTTTAAAAACTTGAAAACAATGAATTTATTCAATCAAAGCAACATGTTACAATTATTATTGGCGAATGATTCTTAAAAATAAGATCACTGAAAATCTTCATTTTTGTATTAAGAATGCTAGAAGTTAATTCTGCAATGTTAACACAATGTTATTATTATTAAGTAAAAGTATAAAATTGTTGATATTTGAGATTGCTCAATTCTCGATTATTAATATCATCACCAAGAATAATCGTCGACACTTACATTATTGATTATTTTCATAATTTTCCTGCAGTTTCCAACTTGTTATCTACTCGCAAATCACCATCAAAATTCAATATCCTCTCTCAATCTGCAACGAAGAAAAAAAAATCTCAGCTTTCGACACCCCCCTACGGAAAGAACGCGCTCATGGAAGGCGGCGCTCGCGACAAGCATGAAAAAGCGAAGCTGTCGCTGCTTCGGATTTCCTCGCGTGCATCACCTCGTAAAAGGATCGCTCTCTCTCTCCCTCCATCCCTAGTGTTATACGGGCTAGCAAGTTATCATCGCCAGCGACGGGGCGCTTTTGTTTCGACGTCGCGCGAGCTTTTCCGATCCCGTGAGTTCGGCGGATCCGCGTCGAACGTCATAAAGCGCATAAACTGTGCGCTGTTTCGTACGTTGTTCGACTGCGGCTGGTACGTATAAGTCCGTGTAAAGATTCGCCGTGAGGGCTGGTGAGATTTTGGTGACGAAGGGATAATATTTGTAAATATTAAACGTATAGTGGAGAGTTTTTCCCGGTGCAATATTGGATTTCTATAGTGCTTATATGATTCTTATATAGTATATACGATGTATAATATTTGTTATGATGTTTAACGACGTTCTTTATGAATTTATATGGGACTAATTTGCGACGGGACCTGTAATATATATAATTGTGCGAATCTTTGATGTTCTACGAGACTTGTGAATAATTAATATAGAAAGTCGGACCAGAATCAGAGCTGCTCTCCAAATCATGTTTTTAGATAACCATTTAGATAAGAGACATTCATTTGTTCATGAATTAAACAACTTTTTTTTATTCCTTTATGCTCCCATGCTGTATCAGTAATAGGGGCATCAGTATGCTTATTAGGAAAGAATATGGTAATAGTACATTAACTTTGTTGTACTTGGAAGCAACAACAGCCCCACTAAATGTGATTAAATTAAAAAGCAGCGGTTTTTAGCAATATGAGACAATGAACGATGAATCAAGTCTATTTATTCTATTTTGATACTACAATTTTAATTAAACTATTGAATAATTCTCTGATAATTTTAATAATTTTGTTAATTTTACTTTTAAAATAGGCATACATGTACCATACAATATATAATTAAATTCTTGAAAAGTATCAATCTTGAATTACGTAAACATAATTTTGAATAGCGATAATAATTCATAATTAATTATTCAATCGTTATTTACCTTTTCATCAGTTAGGTATCTGACACAAAAGATTCATGATTATTTTAATATTTATTATCGTATTTCAAATTTTTTTTTATTTCTCAAACACCTATTGGCTTTTCTATTACTCTCATTAGATCTTCAATCTATATCATTATAAAGAATCGCTACAAAGTTATAGCTTGACCTGCGCCTCTTCCTCCGCCTTACTTTTCGTTGATTAATTAACGGCGTTTATATAATATCCTCGCGGAAAGTCCAAAAGCTCTCGAGCAACGGCGCTTGCCTCTTTGTCCTCTCACAGACTCGGCGATCATTTTTCACCGCTGCGCGTCGTCGCTTTTTCCCCTATTCGCGCTTCGGTGTCTTCCTCGTCGTCCTTTCTTCATTCATCCACTCGGCGGCTGATATCCTCTCGCCGCGACGCGAGCACGTAATTATTAGCGTCGGTGGGATGAGTTGAGGGGCTCCTTGAATTTCTTTATTTAGGATGCCAAAAGAGAAAGAGTGAGGATGACATATTTGCGGTCAAAATGATGCTTCGTTCAATTATTTATGATAGAGCTCTTATAACAATATTGTTACTGCCCCAAAAGTGGCAAAACAATTTTTTTATATTTCACAAATAAAGTTTTATAGTGAGTTATAAAATACGTTTTTGATTTTTATCTTTTTTCGATCAAGGGGGGCGCAATTTTTAGCTTACTTTAAAAACTAAGTGCACATGTCGTGCAAATGAGTGTTCTTCGCAAAAATTTGTTATTCGATCAAAGTCATAGCAAAATAAATGTCTCTATGAATTATCTTATATATTTTACATCGGTAATAATTTTAAAACAAAGTTTTTATGTTAACATATAAAAATGTAACTTTATTTATTGGAATTGAAAAATCTCATTTTCATGTTTTTTTATGATAGCAAAAAATTTGGTGGTCAAGTTCGCTTCTTCGGTAAGGACTTTTCGTCTGGCGAAATTCCTTGTAGCTGGAAACTTAGCTTTAGCTGTACCGGTTTAACTTCGCTGTAGGAACTTAATGTCTATGAAACATTTATATGGTAGTGATCAATTTTTATTATTGTCTATTTATTTTTTACCTTGTTTCTTTAACTCTCTCCCCCTTTCTCTCATTTATTTTTACTCGTATTTTTTTTAACTACTTTTTATTTTAAATCTTTCTTTGCTAGCCCCCCACACTTTTACGCATGCAGCTGGGGGGGGCCTCTCTCTTTTTTCCCCGTGGGTTTGATGTTCGCCTCTTTTTTCATGCTTACTCTGCAAGAATTCATTTTCAAGTTTATTCGCGGCGAGAGCTCTTTCTCTCTTACTTTAACACTAATTTTAGATTTAGTATTTTATAGCATGTCTAACATATTTTCGCCTATATGTTTTATATGCATAATTCGTATGTAGGAGGTTAAGATTTAGTATAGCATGTCTAACATATTTTCGCCTATATGTTTTATATGCATAATTCGTATGTAGGAGGTTAGAGATTTAAGTATAGCATGTCTAACATATTTCCGCCTATATGTTTTATATGCATAATTCGTATGTAGGAGGAGAGAGGATGGTTAGATGTTAGTCCAAGTTTGAAAAGTCTTTGGCAATGGAAGGAACCTGGTCCCCCCCACCCTCGTCAGAGCAGTCCGTGGAATCCAGTCTCTCTCAGCAGTGGCCCCCATTTCATCATCGTCATCATCATCGTCATCATCATCATCATCGACAAGAAGAACCCTGCAAAGAAAACGCAGACACAGCCTTCCCGAGAAGAATCGGACCACCCCGACTGAATTCGTCCGCGCGCGTCTTATATACTAACCGAGGAGTAGTCCGGTCGCTTGCGAGCATGGCAAAATCTCCCTTTTCAGAGGGCGTTAGCATCTGGCGGACGGAAGGCGCACTAGCAACGTGCGGTGGCGGCGGCGGCATGACCGCTGCCGTCCCGGACGCGCCACATTCAAATGATGGAGGAAACGTCTGACGGCCGGTAACGGAGACTGCTACTTTATTATATGCAATTTTTAATTAGGTATCAAGGTGGTATATGTTTCTAGTGTCTAATTAAATTTAAAATAACTTTCATTTTAGGCTATTATATAGTTAATTTTGCATGTTTATTGCTGTGGACGATTTCGTTTTGTATCTAAAGAAATCTATCATGGATCATGTGTTAACAATGTATTCAATTCTTCCACTATAAATGCTAAACGCAGATCTCAGTACACCTCTAATCGCCGATGCATTTCTCGGCAATCTTATACTTTTTAATTCCTCTCGCGCTTCTCTGCGTTTAAAATCCAAACAGCCCACCCACACCTTTCATCCGCGTGCGCGCACTTCTTCCTTGTTACTCATTACTGCATCATCTTCCTCCGTAAGCTGTCACTGCGTTTCAGTTCTTGTTCAATGAGGGAAATATGGCGGGCGCGGCGTATGTTGCACGCGGATTTTCCCTGGAAAGGAAAATCTCTTCGAAACTGTTTTGAGAGTGACGCTTATCGAAGACCGGATATTACGCTGATGAAAGGGTCTGTATAATTATAAGCTCTCGATACGGGGTAGAGAGAATATTTTTTTGTGGTGACTTATGGCGAATATCTTGTCTGCGATTTGTAAAAGGCGAATTCAAAATGATGCATCGTTTCTACAGTTGTTTGAGGGGTTGGTGGAAATGTCATTTGAGTCGTTAATAGTGACATTATGTAACAATTTCGGTTTTATTATACGTTTAATGGCTATGATATATAGAAACTGCGATATTTCAAATTATCGGCATTTATTTGTTTCTGCGGCTGTGCTTTGCTAGTGCATTGTGTATTTTTATTACATTTTATGTTGTAAAGAGCTATATCCAAAACTATGTCAAATTATTTTAGTCACATATTTGATTATTATTAATAAAGTGCATATGTTTATCATAATAACGGTACTCGCGGAAAATTTCTTTATTGAAATAATATATTCACGTTAATTAAATTCGTAAAGAATTAAATAAAATTCCGTTAATTCACAATATGATTGTGCTTTATATGCTTTAAATCCATTTGAAATTACGCCTTTTATATTTCCGTAATATATTATATTCATTACTTAACAGAGGGTATACATGAAAATTGAATCGTTCATCAATAAAACTCACATCACGAACACTTGTATATTGAAATTTCGCAATATCCAGCAAACATGCTAATTACTAGAAAATGCAATACCTACGTTCGACTACTCCGTAATAATGTTTCAATTTCGTGCAGGCGGCTCAGAGCAGTGCGGCGCGCGGCCCCTCGAAACAAACTTCAAGAACGAACTGCGCGACATGGCATAACGTGCTTGCCGACAACGACATTATATGCGCTCTTGCAGTAAAGTTTAACCCTGGGAAGTTGAATTTAAAAAAAAAAAAAAAAAAAAATCAAGACCCGTCGCCGGCACGCTTTTCCACCATAAGGCGCGCATAGTTTCGCTGAGTGCTCGGAATGGCGGCATATTTTATTCGAAGCTTAAGTAACTCTTTTAGTAATGTTTGTACACTCGAAGTTTTTTTTTTATGTATATTTCGTGTTTACGTGCATTGCTCATTTAAGCTTATTAAAAATTTTTTCATTCTTGAGGAATCAGTAGATAGCAAGTGTTGAATTCGGAAGGCAAAACATGTTAAATACCGCGAGGCGCTTATTATATTCTATTGCAAGGGGAAACTATGAAATACTATAATTTAATAACAAAATGGAAATAAAGCAGGATTTTCATGAATTATTCTTTTTTTAAATTTATTACTGATTTCAATAAAAGTTGTACATATATAGGTTTTTTTAAATGCACATTTTTCACGCATATTCAATAAATATTAACCATTTCATTCTCTTCTTTTACGAACATGAAATTTTTTTTTCATATAGATTGGGCAGATACTTTTTCTTTCGACACAGATACGCTATTTTTCCATTTCCCTGCACTGCGGACGATAAATTCTATTCGACGATACCCATACACGCTGCATTGGACAACCGCGCCCCAGCAATCCATCAAACCATGAAAAAAAAACTTTCCTCTGTCTACGTATAGAAGCTACAAAAAAAATACAAAGCTTTCGTTTTGAGAAAGCAAAAGGAAGGGCGAAACTTTGTAAGAAGTTAATCTCCGATTATATACCCTACTTCGTTTTTCATCGAAGCTTTGTAGATTAATAACGAGGCGCGCGTTGCCTGCCGTGACTTTTTTGATAAATAGAAGCTTCCCTCACTCGGCCTCTAATGGGCTGCGGCCTCGGGAAAGGGGTGAGAGGAGGCTGGGAAAATACTCTCTCGAGACTTGAAGGCCCATTAAGCAGCGGGAAACGCGTGAAAAACGAAAAGCTGCTACGCTTGGGATTTTCCTTTTCGTTTCTCTCCTCTCTCTCTCTTCCTCTTTCTCTCTTTCAGATGTCAGAATGCATATTTGCGTATGCATCATGCCGAGCGAGGAATTTTTCAGAGGGAGAGTGCTTCGAGGTGGCGCATATTTAATGCTAATTTATGGCACACCGGACTTATTTACATGTTTCGGGGAAAAAGAGTTCACGGAAATTTCGTCGTTAAGCCCAGAAATTGTTTGAATTTCGTATAAATATCTCGTATAAATATTTTTACAAACACGAAGAAGTTTCTTTTTTATTAGCAGCCGCAGTGAAACATTATTATATCGAGTAAATACGAGGTTACAACGCAACGTAATGAACAAGAATACAAAATTATTTGAAAATTATTTGCCCTGCATAATTAACATGCATCTGCTTTTGCGAAAACTTTATTCTTCATTATAAAGTTTAATAACGCTGCGAATATAATTTTATGGTATTTTACATTTTACGTGAATTATACTGCTACGATTGTTGGGAGCTTTAATTATTAACATCAGCATTGGTATAACGCTACAGTACACTTTAAAGAACAAAAAATTTTTTTCTTGCATTATTAAATCACGAGAAACTCATTCAACAAAGAATTAAATTTCCATTCTTAACACAATTACGAAAGATTGAACAACTTTGCATAACAGCCCTAATCCTTTATACACTCAAAAATTTTCATTTATTTTCCCTAAAAACCATCCCGAACAAAAAAAAAATGAAATTCACTGGCACATCACCTTTTCTCTCCGACCCCGCGAAAAATAAAATTAAGTAACCCTCGCTTACGGGGTTAAGGGTGGGAGGGTTGCGAAAATGAATTAAACATGGCCTCGCGTTGGCACTTTTCGCCGGCGAACGTTTCCCTCCTCTCAAAAAGCATATCTTAAAATCACTCGACTCCACTCTCTTTCCACGGAATCCACGACCTGCCGACCCATGTGTGCGCGGGCACAGTGTTACACCCCCCGGTACGCGCGGAAAGCGCATGCAAATGTATGTGCATGCTTTATTGCGAGGCCGCTGGATTAGGAGGTAGAAGCAGCCGCGTAGGCGCAGAAATGATAATTTTCTGCGCGCGCCCGTAGCTTTGCGCAAAATTTATGAATATTAAATTCGCGAAAGCGCAGCGACGACGACGATTAAGACGTTTTTCGGGTGCAATTCGGGCCGAGATTGGCAGTGCGACTAGGTTGATTTGTCGCGTTTTCTCGTGTTTGCATCTGGGTGCGATATAGAGTAGAAAATCGAATTAACTTTGAGAAATTGAGTCTGAATTATAGCGCTACAACGATTTCTATAGTAATTTTGCCTATAGAATTTTTCTTCGCGTGGTATAAGTTTGGGAGACCAATGTCTTCTACGTCCACAGCTGCAAGTTTAGCAGCTCATTCTACATCAAAGCCTCTAATCTTCGCCGCCTTCACGTATACATATAGCATCGTCAACGAAAACGGAGGCGAAAGACAGTTCTTGCTCTAACGCTAAACGAATTATCACGTAATCCGGAGTTCTGCGAAACTTCCAAGAAACTAGAGACGCACTGGTATAAGTACCACCGTTACATTTCATCTAAACTTTAAGTATCTGCTGACGTCACTTTTCATCGTTGAGTTCGAAAAATTCTGACGCACCTGAGCTACGGAATCGAGCTGCAAAAGAAGAGATGACTAAATATATAATAACGCTTTTCTTGTTTCGAAAAAACACCATTACGCGATTATATCATAAACGAATTGAAAAATACAAGAGTATATAATGCACATTAGGATGCAGACTTTAGAAGCCCTCTTTCCGCAAACCCATCTCTTTGATCTTGCGCTCTTTATTCCGTCTTACACAACCTCCTTATGCCCCAGCCGTCTCTCGGTTCTCCTGTAAACCCCGCAGAACGCGGAACAATAGACTCGCGAGCGCGCGGGTATACGCCGACTTTATCTCGCGCGTTAAACAGGCCGCGATTTTTGCCCTGCCTCCGCGATATCGCGCGCTGTGTTCTGCATGTAATTACACGGCGGGCTGGGCCCCTGACATCCGATGAAAATTAACTCGAAGGCTTTGAGGCAAGTTTCGCCAAGAGAAGTGCATAGGCTTTATTTCGAGCTGCCAGCTGCTGCTGCTGCGCTGTTTGTTCGAGTCGCCTACGCGGCGTCTATCTGTCTGTACATGCCTGGCGGCGTGGATGAGGAGAGGCACAGGCATAGTACAGAGTTGAATCGTAAGTCGAAAGTTGCCGTGGATTACGCGTGTTTTTGATGTGCTTAAAAGTTAGGCTGCAGTTGTGTGCAAAGCATTCGCGCGATGCGAGTAGTATTTGTTGTCATCGTAAATAATGGTTCATGGAAATCGGTTAATGCGAATAATTTCAATAAGATTGTCATAAAGATATACGTTGTAATTGAATTTGTCTCCAATCGGCAGATGAGTTCAGATTCTGAAAACAGCTATTTTACAATCGATTTCGAGTACAATGGAATGAATTATGTCATAAGTTTTATCAGGCGAGATTTCGAAGACTCCAATTCTTTCAATATTTTCAGTGAAAATGGAAATTCTACAATCATTATACATTCGCTTTTGATATGCTATAAATATTATTAGTCATTTGAATATGTCACCATTTTCCAATAAAACTCCGATATTATTTGTAGTACATAGGGTTTGTTCATCCGCACTTGTTTTTGATATTGATCTTTCGTATGCTAAATTTTGCATTGCAAATTTTTGGCTGTGGTTTGAATTCTTTATGTAAAAGTTTTTGCAGATTTACTACAATCACAGGACTTTCCGAATTGTTAACTATATCCAGAAATCATTTAACACGATTTGAATAAGTAGACAAGTAAGCTTTTTTTTTTGTTAATTTTTAGCTAGATGCCTCATTTATTATAAAATATAAATAATCTGCTTGTTATTTAGTATGATTGAATCTACACACAATTCGCCAACAGTTTTTTGATAACTCCCAAACAGTTAAGATGCATGAAATCCACCGGAAAATTGAATTTTATTATAAAAATGTTGGTCTCTGAACAAATTCTCAGTTTTTAAATTAATTTTGTAGCCAGGAAAATCGATTTTATCTTAAATCCAATCAATTTAATACCACTCATGTAAGTAATAGTCTATGCACTTTTGAAAGCAATTCAATTGTAAAATCTTCTTCAATTCTTGGGCGAGTTCGCATAAATAGAACCGAACCATCATCTTATTAGAATCTAACCAGGATTGCAATTTCGTCAATGCGCGGCGTACCCAAATAGATAGCATATTGATTAAATTCTATATATGATATTCTTTACACCATTTTTCTGTGCTACTATACAATTCATCAAATTGCAGACATAAAATAGAAGTTTTAAAATTATATTCGAGTTAATATAAAATGAGCGGTGCGTTATAATTGATTAATAATACCAAAATAAGTAAATTTTAAGTCATAGACATGTTCACTTTTTCCGAGATATTTTAATGAAATGGAAGAAAAGAGTGATAGGACTGCAATGTTTACTGCACGTCAAAACTTATGATCTATCTTACTAAAGCTTTTTAGCTAGTTTTTCATCACTTATGTCGTTAAAAGTATTCTCCATTACTATTGAAGAAAACTTATAATAGTTCCTTAATATAATAATACAGTACACCATACCTTGTATTATACCATGTAATGACAATGATTTATTTTACGATTCAGTAGACACCAATTAAGGTCACGATTTTCTATGACAAAGTGTCATAAATTAGATGAAATTGCTATTTTTATATAAAATCCATATTTCATGACGATGTGATGGTAATATTAATAAAGTCTTTATCAATATTGAGAGGTACTAGAACATAATATTAAACATATATATGATCACAAAAATATTAGGGAGATTAAGAAAAATTTATTCAGATCTCAATGATAGTTTTGTTTTTATTTCCACTACGAAAAATATAATCTTCAAGTAAAGAAAGTTCCATTAACATTGATTTTAGTCGGTGCTACTAATGAATATTGATGAATGTCATTTATTTTCCAAACGACGAAGACCTGTAAGTAAATAGAACAAAAAGATATAGCATATAAATATTATTTTATAAGCATATTATAATCGAATGAAAAAATCGATAAAGTTTATTAACATAGAAAATACTATAACTAATATCACTCTATTTTTCAACTGCAAAGTTTTATAAAAAATATGAAATCCTAGTTTGGAAAGATCATAAATATTTTTCAACATTTTTAATTATAAGAAAATTGATATTTAAACGCAATGATTCCAAATAATGTAAGAATTAGAGCACTTAATATATTTTTTTAATTAAAAATCCCTCTTTCGAAATGTAAGCATATGTGTTGAATAGATAGATCTAAGCCCCTTACTCACGATCTCACGTGAAATTTTCCACACAAACGGTACGGGTATACTATTTATATAACATCAACATAAATCTTCAATTTACCCGGAATTGGCGCTGGCTTGTGCGCTGCTACCGGCCCCGGCGCCCATGGGCACGAGGACAGGCGCGCCGAAGCCACCGAGGCCACCGCCGCCAAAGCCTCCGGCGCCGGCTGCCGCGTTGGCCGCGGCGTCGGCCGAGGCGCCCGCGCCAGGTCCACCGAAGCCGCCGAAACCTCCCGGTCCGCAGTCACCGCCGCCGCCGTGGTGGTGGTGCGGCTCGGCGTGCGGCGACCGCGCCACTCGGCTCTCACCTGCGGGAAAAGGACGTGTAATTATAGTACATTTCGATACTAGTGGGTTAAAGTGATTTTATCCTCGTGTGAAAAGGTCATATGAGGTTAAAATCGCCTTGACGGTCGCGTATCGAACCGTATTTTTAGATACGACGTGTACGCAAAGCTTAATTTAGGTCATGCTTTTTTATTCGAGCGTGTGCGAAATCGAGCTTTGCGCACGGAGTGTCAAAAATGTCGTTTTTCTGTTAAGTTGGAGGAGCGTAGCTGTGAAAAATAAATTTTAATGTTTTTCAGGTACAGTGAAAACTATGCTATTATACTACTTTTTCGAGGGGCAACTCGCAGTGAAAATCACTTGAGCAGGGTGGGATGAAATCGATTTTATACATGTGAAATCGTTGTAATCATTATGAATCCGTAATCATGTTACGTCCAGAAAACAAAACTTTCTTTACTAACATGTGTCCTTTAAATCGTAAATTCATTCCCACAAACGATATTCTGGATGTTCTATAAAGATTGCTTACAATAGGGCAAAACATCCTTTTGCACGTATAAGTAAAAGAAAATGTTCATCATAAAATTCGTTACTTCAAAGTCACATAAAAATGACAAAAGGATTGATTGTGCCAAAAAGTGCTGCAAGAAAGTCTTAATAGGATACTGTCAGGCGTTTAAAATGTAAAATTTCTACTTTTATCTTGTGTAGGTACTTGACATCTGATTAGCTTTGTTGATAATTGATATTATTTAAATCCGAGAAAAGCGAATGAAAGCTTAGCTTTTCTCCTTTCATTAGGTGTACGCACTTGAGATCTGATAACCTTGTTGGTAATTTATATTGACGAATTCCCGGAGAAGCAGAGAAAAGCTACAATTTTCTACTTTTATCTTGTGTACTTGAAATCTATTAGCTCTGTTGGGAATTGATATTCTTTAAATATGAAAAAAGCGAATGAAAGCTTAGCTCGTCTACTTTTATCGCCTGAGTTCGATATTTGAATGACTTCGTTTGTAATTAGTATTACTGAATTCTGTGAAAAGTAAATGAAAGTTCGATTTTCTACTTTTATTGTTTTAACTTTATTGTTAATTTATATTGCCGGATTCCCGACCAAACAAAGGAAAGCTCTAATTTTCTACTTTTATTTGGTGTAGGTACATGAGATCTGATTAACTTTGTGGGTAATTTATATTGACGAATTCCCGGACAAGCAAAAGGTGTACTTGCAAAGAGTTTTACATATACGAGAAAGGGATTTTAACTCTCTTTAAGAGTCGATTCCTGGAATCAAATAATGAAGCCCAACCCCTGTAATTCGTCCTCAATGGGCCTTTATTCTCAAGATATGAGAAGAATCTGAAATTGCTGCATTTTGTTGAAAAATAATATCTCTTTCATTGGTCATCACTCTGCAAGTACTTAAATTACAGAAGCGAGCAGAAATGATTGAAAACGTAGGCGAAAAAGCTTCAACTTAATTTTTGGTTTATAAAAAAATATTGATTCCCCTGGAAAATATTAAGCAATCAAAGATAGCGAAAATATTAGGTAAAAATATCTCTGGAAAAATTGTTGAGAAGTAGAAAAATTTTAAATCATTTTTTCTTCTATCTTTGTTTATATTTTCTTGAGAAATCAACATTGTTTAACGAACAAAAGATAAAATTAATACTTTTTTCGCCTACTTTTATAATCTTTTCTGCTCATTTATGTAAAGTAAGCACTGGCAGAGTGATCACCAATAAAAAGA
>UXGD01005652.1:0-13990 GCA_900474315.1 Torymus auratus
ATGTATTATCATGATTTTTCTCCAAAAAATTGACCGTTTAGTTTGAGAGTTATAAGCTTTTTAAGAAAAAAAAAAACACGTTTTTGTTAATAACAAAAGAATCGTGATAGCTAGAGAATTTTTTTTTTTAGAAAATATAGGTATTTTAATTTTTTTTTTATGATTTTGACCTATCCGATTAAAATATCTCGATCCTATGATTAAAAAAAAAGAAAAAAATAAGTTTTGAGAAAATCGAAAATTCGAAATAAAACAAAAAGGCATCGGCCCAATAGATAAATGGATTTTTGACCCGCCATCACACAAAAAAACAAAGAAAATGAGACCTGTCCAGTTAAAAACGACCGAGTAGAAGCTGATATCCAGGCGTATACACACACACGCACACACACACATACATCCATACAGATATTTTTCAAAAACCGTGTATTTTGATTTTAACACCTCGGAAAACAATTATAACATGTTTTTATAACAACTCAAAAAATTACTATCACAAAGCTTCCTTTAGAAGGAATCAATTTCATTTTTAATGGAAAATCAAAACACAAAGCGATTACAATTTCATTACTGCTAAAAGCTTTTACGATGCGATTGGACGTGACTGACCGTAAATTAATATTTCGGATATATAGACATTTATTTCCGCCCACACGAGTCCGCGCGCACTTTTTTCACAACGAAGTTATAACGCACCGTTTGCAAAAAAAAGGAAAAAAAATCATCAACGCGGGAGCGTCGCCAACGTAATTAAAAATTACTCGACGAGAATGCAGATTGAAAAAGCCATCGATTGCCGGCCGCTAACTGTGGTTAATTCAGTTTTCGATACCCGCGAAGGGAGATTAAAAAAGGACGCGAGCCTGGAAAGGGGGGTGAAGTGGGTCGGAAGGGTGTAACCGTAAAGTTCCATCGGATCCCACTTAGCTGGATCGGAACCACGTCGACCCTGTCGTTGCCGGCGAGTCCGAAATTAAAAGTTCCCACTCGCGTGCCGATCGAGCGTATAATCCAAGCTCAGCCACCCTCCGGGAGGAATGCAAAAGAAAGTAAAAAGACCGACGCTGCGGAAGAAATGTTCACGCTTCCCTTGCTGCTACGCGAATCTTCATTGCTCGGTATATAGCCAGGCAGCACGCAGCACCGCAGACGATTAGCCCTATACGCGCAGTTCGATTTTAATTAATGTCAGGGCCATTGTCTCGGCTACTTCGAAGCGCGCGGCGCGGGCAGCCACACCGCGCAGGCGACCGCAAGCCGGTGATTGGCAGGTTGTGCTGCTCGTGCTACACTTGGGGGCGAGGAGAGATCGAATGCGCTCGTGAATTCCGTATCCCCCCTAAGAGGCAGCAGCAGCTCTTCTCTCACTTTCTCTCTCTCTCTCTCTCGTAGCTATATACCCCAAGTCCGACCCTTTTCCACTTGCTCGTGTTACCACCACCCGTCCCCAGGCTTCTTCTCGCCTTTCCGCGCGCGCGGTGCCGCGGCCACGACCCTCCTCCTTTCTTTTCCTCCTCTTTTCTATACTCTCCACCCTCTATATACGCTTGCCTTTTGCTGCCCCGGAGAAAAGATTTGTATCGGTTAAATGTGACTCATTACCGCGTCCGAGCGACCGTTCGGTGAAGGGAGAGGGAAGGAGGGGAAGAAATTTTGTGTGCGGAGTGGAATAGGGGTGTATTCGGCCGTTACCGCTCGTAAAAGACGCTCCCGTGCGTGGGACCATGAATTTCGTACGATGTATTGGATATAGCGATTTTATGCGCGTATGGAATAAAAAATTGATTCAATTTTTCGCGAGGGACCGCGGCGCAAACGGAGACTTTTTTACGCTATTTACCTCGAATGTTGTTACTTTATAATTCACTTTTACCCATTAGGCAAAACGTATAATTTTTTTGTTTCTAAATATATGCAGCTGCGATTCGAGGAACACATTTTGGTACGTCCCCGTTGGGAAAAAGCTTTACAGTGTACAAGTAAGTATACATATTATAATCTGTTATTTTACCGTTGTCGTGGTAAACGCTAACGCTCGTACTTGGAAGAAATATAAGTTCGAGCTTTGATAAAAGAAAAAGAAGGAAAAAGCGCCAACGTACACACGCCATTTTACCGAGCTTTCAGCAGTGGATACACACAACAACCTCGCGAATTACCAAAAGGTTTTACCAAGAACTTAGCGCGAATAAATAGAAGTCGACGCTCGTGCGCGCTCGCGCTTAAAACGTTCTCTCTCTCTCTCGTGCGCGCACTTTCGCACACCAGGCGGAATTGCATTTCAGTCCTCTCTCGTCTGTCCCGGCCCCTGGTAACAGTCGTCGCCCGTACATAACAAACACCCACACACACAAATTCCATTCAGCAAAACGCCGGCGAGCGGCGAATAAGCCGTTTCTTTGAGGCTTGCGGTACCGCGGTCGCGCGCTACCGCCGAATTTGCCCCAGCTGCGCTGTTAGGACAGGAAATACAGTACGTAGCCTATATATACATCTATCTATCTATCTGGCGGGATGGTAGTGGCAGTATTTCCCGAGCAGCCCAGGAAAATGAAGAAACGGGGCCGCGCAGCAGCACCGGGGGACACGGGTATATATATGCGCGCATCGCTCTCTATATATATCTATACTCATCCGCACATATCGAAAGGTTAAAAAAGATTCAATCAGTCGCCAAGTTTCAGCGCCAATCAATCACCCGGGTGAACGGAGAGAACGAGGCTGGCTGGCTGGCTGCTGCCTCTACTCTTTACTATACTCTCCCTCCGCCACTCTCTCTCTGTCGTATCTCCCCGCTCTCCGGCCCGTGCGAGCGCGGGCGCGCGCAGCTCAGTGGGGGTCTAAAATGGCTGAGCTTTCCGGAGTCGGCGTCGACGCAGTGGAAGCTTGCGCCGTGCTTGCGGCGGGCGCTCAGTAGCCGCTCGACACCAGCCGTGGGGAGACTCGCGGCCGCGCGCGCGCTTGAGAAGCTCTCTCTCTCTCTCTCTTTCCCTCTCGAAAGAGCAGCAGCAGCAGTCTATATGCTACTTCCGTCGCTCGTTCGTTCGTGCAGCGTACAATAGCAAGCAGCAGTATATAAGCGGTGGCGAGCGCGGGAGTTTACGAATGTGGTGTACGGTTATTGTTGAAGCGGCGCTTCTACCGTCCCACAGTGTAGTTGTGCGGGAACGATTTTTTGTCGTTTAAAAAAAAACAAGAGAGGGAGAGTTGAGATCGGTGGTGGGTTGTTGTTTGGTGTGATTGGTCTTGAGAGGGGGCGATAGAGTAAGTGCTGAGAAGGTGGGAGCACGCAGGAAGGAAGGACGGACGAACGGGAAGGAGGAAGGAAGGAAGTTGTTGTTATTGTTGTTTGTTCCTGGCTTGAAGGAGCCGGTGAAAGATATGTGCTGCCGTCGCGAAGACGCGCGGCCGTCGTTCGAGTGATCGGTGCGCGGTAACGGCGACATGCGCGGCCGATCATCATTATCATCTTCCAACGACAACGCCAGCAGCATGAGCAAAGGGAAAAGTGCCACCGCGCCGGGACTGAGCTCCGGCCGAAAAAGACGCTGGTGGGATACAACCGCCGGCTCTTTCCTGCTCATCCTTGCGGCTAGTGTCTCCGGTAAGCGCGAGCGCTAACTGCGCTCTCTTGCATCTCTTCCTCGGTGTGTGCGCGTGCCTGTGTTTTATAGCCGGCGCGAGGTTTTCGCCCCACTTTTAAGAGAGATAACAATGCGAGCGCGCGAAAGCTCGTCGCGGACGGCGAGCTTTATGCATCGCCCGGCGCCAACTCCTTGCGGGTATATATACGTAGCAGCGCTTGAACGAATTTTCGGGACGTGTGCGTGCGATGGAAACAAGAATTGAGAGAAAAATTCTCGACGACGAGGGGGAGGAGGAAAAGGACTTTGCACAGTTTCGAGAGCGTAAACAGATTCACCGATTTCTTTCAACGGGAGGCACTAGAACGGTGTAACTTTTGAGGAAAGAGACCGGAGGGGGAGAGGGGGTCGGATAAGGGATGGCACATTCATTAAAAAAGTACGCTCAAAGAGTTATGAGGATGGCATTAATTTACGGTCCGCGGATATCTGTAGCGCTGGGGCAGCTAGTATGCTGTAAAGTTCATAAGCGCGCTCTCGCGCGAGGACTCGTCTTTTTTTTTTTTTTTTAATGAACGCGCGTTACACGTATACTCTTGAAAAGACGAAATCTCGTTCGTCCCTTTTTTTGGAGAGATGCCGAAAATGGAAAGCTCACTGTTGGTCGGGACTTGAAGCTTCATTAAGAGTTAATAAAGTTTATTATTGAGAATGCAGGGAGTTATAGGGTGGTAACGTGAACGTCGGGGCGTGTAGACTAAAATTAATTGAAATGCATTTGCTAAAGCGAATGAAGTTGAAATTTAATTTCAACGTTTGTTGAAAGCTGACTGTTAAATAAGCGATGAAGCTTTATTATTTTGAGATCAGCGATCGGGTTACGGGAGTGATATGCGGTGAAATACCATGCGTTGTAACATGCAACTGCTTCGTTATTTTGCGATCCTTTAAATCGCCAATTAAACTTGAACCGTACATGTTATGAAACATTGAATGATTGATTGACTGATTAGAGTAGAAGCCAACTGCACCAAAGCCCCATGAGTACATTTAATGAAATATAATTAATACAGATGTGTATCATATCGATGATCATTCATTCTTACCCATTCTCCCTCTTTCGCTTTGAAAGCTACCTCTTCTGGAAAGTGTGATTGTGTAAATATAACACTGTCGATAAGTAGCTTCTTCACGTTACTGCGGCTCTTTTCTCACTTCACGACCGAAGGAACGCTGCGCCAGGATTATAGAATCCACCCCTATCCGGTCGGCGTGTTGACCTCACGTTTGATAAAAAAAAAAAAAAAATAGCGATATCAGCAAGCAAACCTGGGCGCGTCAGTGTAGAAGCTTAATGGCGCATAAATTTCCAAGACTTCGATGGTTAGATTTTCTATACACACATGCAGACAACGCGCGGGGCTATACTTCCCCTATAATACTCGCGAATATATATAGGGGTCTCGGATTCCCATCACGTAAAAAATCGCGCGCGGCCAGCGCTAAAGGATTCCTCGTTTCGGGTTAAACGGCTTCTGGCCCTCCTCCATCGTCCACCCTCTCTACCGAAGCCCTAAATTTCCGCAGCCTTTACCGCGCGCTCGAGCGGGGGACTGCGTGTAATGCGCGATCTCGCGTCTTACGCAAAGTATATCGTGAGCAAAGAAGCCATAAATACGGTAATTTTTTCTACTTCTTCTTCTTCTTCGGCAGGTCCGTCGCGTGCGCGCGCCTGTAATATGAAAAGGGGTGCGGGATCGGGGTCGGGGCGATAAAATGAAAAACAAAAATATATAGATATGGAAAAAATAAAAAAGATTTTACTGCCATGGCGCTGGCGGTCAGCCAGCTGGGGGTCAAATTTTTATTTATTTTTTGTTTGTTTTTTCAATCGCGATAAATTGAGGCGAGAGAGATTTGTGTGCGCAATTTTAGAGGCAACCGGGGCGAATCCCCGGGGGAAGTTTAGTCGAGCGCGCTCTCTCGACTGATGGAAAAAGAGCAGAACGAGGAATCATCGTGCGTGCGCTAGCAGGTCTAACAAGGTGTTAAGTAAAATAGAGAAAGATAGAGAGAGAGAGGGAAGAGGAAGTTTGCCGTGAACGCGCGTGCCAAACTCAACGTTCGACGAGATTGAAAGGAGGGAAATAAAATTGTGCGAGCGAGTCGGGAACGCCTTAAGATTAAATCAAACCTGCCGGTGCCACGGAAAAATTCTCCCAGACCCTCTCACCTCGCTTTATCTTTCTAGATATACATATAAAAATGCACCGTTTGCGCGTCGATTCGCGAATGCAAACGGGCTACGATTCGAATTTCAGGACACACACAGAGACATACGCGCGCGTACCAGTAAAATTGACGAACGGGCGGAAAAAGCCCGCGAAGCAATTTGCAAATAATAATGAAACCGAAGCTCTTTGAACCGAATTTCGGCGTGGTTATATTACAAAGTCAAATAAATGCAGTTTGCCAGTGAGCGTGAAGTTGCCTACTCGAGGGCGCAAACGCTATATATATACATATATTTTTTTTACCAGATGGATTTGATAAAGTTGTTTTATATGCCAGTGAGCAGCACAGCGAGGACACGCTAGCGGAATTTGAAAGCTTAAGTATTTACTCGAAAAAGCCTGGGCGCGCGGTGTTTTATTTCCGAGCCTTTTACCCCCGATCAGACAGGGCGATTCTGCTGTTTCCCCAAAAATACAAAAATCTAATTTTCGTAAAACAATAGTACACCGCGACGGCGATGCTAACCGTATTTTATCAAATAACATTATTTCATCTTCATGAAACGTTACTGCAATTTTACGGCGAAAGCCGTAAAAGACGACGAGGTAGCGCTTTATCGGAAATCCGAACGGGTAAATCGTAAAAATACAAGCTTCACCGGAGAAAAAGAAAACAAGCTTTTCGAAAGCCGTATATTTCGACGAAATCACTGCGTGCCAGATTAATGTAGACAAAACGTGCGATGAGTTACAAGTTTCAATTATCTCTCTCTCCCTTTCTCTCGTCCAAATTATGACCATCGTGCGCGGAACAATGAAACGCAAAATGACTGTTAAAATTAATCATCGGGGCAGCGGCGCGCCTGCGTGCGAAACTCCGTCAAGTCACCAACAGAATTAGGCGAATCATCAATTCCCCGGACCGAAAACCCGCCGAGTCACTCACTCTCTCTCTCTCACGTGTTGTAATACAAAAGAGAAAAGCGAATATAGTCGCCCTTCCAGCGGGCCCCTGGCGCTCGGTAATTAAACTCTCCAGCCCCGCTGCAAATACATATTATAATACTTTTGTTCGTTCTGACGTGGCGCGAAAAATATTCGAAATTTCATCTTCCAAAATCCGAGAGTGGACAGCACGATGATGATGTGACGCAAACTTTTCATTCGACGGCAGTTTAGTTTAGCGCGCGGCGCGGCTAACCGCGAGGCGTATAGAGAGCTGCTGCCAGTGGTAACAGGCCGTTTTAATCAGCCACGCGCGCTCGCTCAGCCTGCGACCCTCTACAGGGATAAAAAAATTCTGCGCGCTATCGCTCTCGCTTTTCGGGCCGAGATTTACCCGCCGGGATAATTAAAGTGTCACGTTAATCGTCCGTCCCCTCGTGTCCACACACACACACACACACACACATATATAAATAAATATAAAGAGAGAGAGAGAGAGAGAGAGAGAGAGGTATATATATAAACGTACGCAAAAGAGAGGGAAGAAGGCATCCCGTACGCGCGTAGGACGTAGTAACGGGCGTCATCCCTTTGTTCGGCCGTGAGAAATTAAGCAATTAAAAGCCGCGTATTTTACGCGCGCTCGGAGTTTCCAGCTCGCCGCCTCTACGACGACTTTTTGACTGTGTCTACTCGTCCCTTCTCGCGCAGCTCTCTCTCTCTCTCTCTCTCTCTCTCGGATAAGAAAGGAAGTCGAAGAGAAAGTATATAAGTTTTTTTTGCTCCCCTCTTTCTCACCTCCCGCTCATTCTTTTTCCTTGCTCGCAGGCCCAGGCGAATATAAGAAGAGAGCGCGGATATTGCTGTCGCACCGCGGAGAAAAGAATCGGCGAGAGAGAGAGAGAGAGGGACAAAGGAGGTCGCGTCGACGTTCGTGGAAGAAGAAGGCGGGTTAGTAGTGTAGGGGGAGCAAAAAAAAAAAAGAAAAAAAAATAGAATGAACTTCAGGCCTAAATCATTCTCCGGTCTTTTCCTGGGACGACGACGTCGACGACAATTAGGACTCGTCCCCGGGTCTCTGGTTTCATTTTCCACGGGCGCGCTTATTAAAGGAATATTCCCCCTCTCTCTCTCTCTCTCGTTTCATTCGGCCCAAATTTTTCCTACCGCACGCTTTTCGTGACAAAGTGTGTGACCGGGTAAGCGCCGCGGCAGCGATTGCAATCGCACTCCAGCCCTATATATATATCCACCCTCTTTTTTTTCTCTTTTTTATCGCGCCTGTCAGGGTCGTAATTTTCATTCGATTACTGTGCCGCCGCCGCCGCCGCATATTTTATTGGAATTTTCTCTCGGTCTCGCTGCTGATGCTACTGCCGTTCGGCCGATGCGTAAATTGCTGGATTGGCGGGATAGCGTGGGTGAAAATCTCGAGCGATAAAAGTCGCGCGCGCTCTCATAGTAGTCGATTGAAATACGATGGGGGGCGCGGAAGAGAGTATAGGCACGAGGCACGTTATCGCTCTTCCCCCCTTCTCTGCCCTCGCAAAATCATGAAGTCGCGTGTATGGTAATTGAATGGGCGTGTGATTTAATAAAGCTTGGGCATACATATATATAGCGTAGACAAGTCGGAAAAGTTTTAATTGCGCGCAACGGAAGATTACACGTGTTTTGCCCGAGCTCTCTGTGCTGCTACTGCGACAATTTGAAATTCCACGCGCTGTGCAAATTCGCCAGTTCGGTATATATATATATAGTTACAAACCACTTCGCCGAAATTATCGAAGTTTATCCCACCGCGCGCGAGCGTGTATAACTGCACGCGTGTGAAGTACTTTCGCGCGCGCGAGAAGAAGCGCACAACGAAGCAAAGTTGGAGATTTACATTAAGTTGGACCTTGCTCTCGATCTCTCGATGCCCGTGTAGCGTGTATATATATATATAATATGTTAGTTCAGCGCAAGCGCTCTCTCATGTGCAATCTCATTCGCGTATTGCCGCTGCCTGCGATGCTTTATGCCGGCATAGAGTAGAAAGGGCCCGAGAGAACTCTCGGCACACATTTACGCGCGAGCTAGCGTAATTGAAAAGTGTTTTCATTTAGACGCGAAATGGGTTCCTATTCGAAGGGTATACACATGTGTATATACGGAATTATAGCGGGCATCGAGCTTTCCATCAAGGGATTTTGGCTAAATGGGGATGTCGTGCCGTGAATGCTGTGCGTGAGTCTTTTATGAAACGACGTAAAAGCCTGCGTGTAAAAAGCAATGAAAAGTTGTATATTGTGTTTTATAATAATTCTGTATAATCCGCGAGTGATGTACTCAGCTGTAATCTGTTGAAACGAATATAATAAAAGCTTCGCAGTCCGCCCCCTTTAAAATAATTAATACAATATTACAGACTTTACAACATGACAAATAATCCGGGGGAGGGCCAAAAATTATTTCAGAGATAAACTTTACTTAACGCCGCTCTTTATGTCGGCTCGTATACTCTCGCGTTCTCTTCAAACATTTTAGCTCTTACGGGGCGGCGAGGCCCCTCTGCGTAATTGCTAGGGAAATTCGGGATTTTACATCCGCGAAATATACGCGCGTAACCGCCGAAATTGCAAAACGTATAATTCGCGCGCGAGCGAGAAGATGTTACCGCGGCTGGAAGAGAGCAAATAAAATGAGTAATTGTGTCGCGAGCGCCGGGTTTGACTTCTGCCCAGAATAAGCGTAATGTACATATATATATGTTCGTGCAATATAACGTGCAATGCTTTTCGTGTGACGAGCAGAGACGAAGGAGGTGGCGCGTAAATTATTTCGGCACACGCAGTACGGGGTTTCGGATGATGTATGGGTATAATTCGGCGCTTTGCAACATATGGTGGTGGCGGTGAACAGTGATAGCTGGTGTGAATCAGAAGTTTGGTGGAATTGACAGACTAGTGTTTAATCGAGTGAATTCTAAAAGAATTTAGAATATGTTCGCACATAAGTACATAGTAGACAGGTTTACGTAGTAAAAAAGGAATGTTTGTTAAAAACACAATTTTTAGAATATACATAGAGTTCAGTTAAAAATTTTTAAACCCCATGCTACTCTTCAACGTGAAGAGAAGTTTATTTTGTGGGCAAGATGTTTGCTACCCTATATTAAATAAAAAAAAATGAAAACTTCATTTGACTACAACTTTGACGAAAATATTCTTATTATAATTACTTTCTACGAAAGTTCAGATAGGCGCTCCGCTGTTGTGTGTTTAAAATGTAAGCGCAACGTTGCAACAGCCGCAGCTAAATATTTACTGCGCTTCGCAGGCGTTTCTACGGCATCATAGGATGCGTAAACCTTTCAAAATAATTAAATTTCTGCTGCGTTCGTCGAAGATATTCTTCCACCTCCAACCCCTTATCTATAAGTTTAGCAAACAAATTTAATTATAACACCGTGCTAAATCCTCATTTCAGCTATGCGATTAATCGGCATCCGCTTCGAACTGGACATATTCGATGATTGATAGATATCATCCTTAATAAAACCATGAAGATGCGTAATTACTCCGCTGTTGTTAATAAAATATACCATTTATAAACGGTAAAACTACTGTGCGTATATATTATACAACATGATGTACACACACGCTTATATATAAACGAAATTTGTTGCCTCGCGCAGTGTAAATTCTCGCGGGATATTTCACGCCTGCGGCGTCTAATTTAATGCAAATGCCGCATTGATTTATGAAGACGGGGGAGGAGCGCAGAACGTTAAAGAGATGCTGATTTCCTCGCAACTGAAAAGAAAAAAAAAGTTTCTTCTCATTTTCAACCCGACTCTCTCCCTCTCGCTCCACCGCAAATTCGTTTACAATCCGCATTAAAATTCATGATATTACATTGTCCGCGCGCTGGCCCTGCTTTTCCAACCCAGAGCCCGGTCATAAAAAGAGGAGGAGAAGGCGCAAGGGCGCGAATCCCTCTCCCTTCATGAAACTCCAGTCGCGCGTTCATTCATCGATAATGCGGTTTCGCGCGTTACGTTTACTACCAGCAACAGCAGCAGCCTTTTCAGAGGCTATGCTATTAAAGACGGAGAGCGAACGAACAATCAGCAAATGACGTCTACCGCGAGTTATAAATATTCCCCGCGGTGGGTATAATATATACATTCCGGTCGTTTGGCCCGCTGGCACAAACACACTACACCAGCTTTTAATTGTACCAGAGTGGTGTATAATAAAACAAGGGTGGCCGGCGATAAACAAGCCGCATGAACCTCGATTAAGAAACGAGCGAGCGCAGGGTCGGGGGAACAGTGGGCGGGGGCGAGCATTTGAAAGAGAATCGCGAGAGAGGGAGAAAATAAGTCTGTCACAGCGGAGCGTATAAGCCGCTGATTCCTCTCCTTTCGCCGTCCGCGGACAGTCCTCCAGCTCGCGAGGAGAGGAGGGAGGAAAGTGGACGAAGAAATCGCGAGGATTACTATTACTTCCGCTCGAAATCCTCTTTCCGAACCTTACTTCCCCCCACACCCCTTCGTCTACGCGTAAGAAGTAGACGGCCGGCGGGCCGGCTGAACGAATGAAAATCGACTCGGCGAATAATCTACTTCAATTTGCAGTAAACTATGGTGGAAAGGGGACGGGGCGAGGGACGGAAACTTTATCGCGGGAGCAGTTTGAGGCGTAGTACTAGCGCGCCATTACGGATTGAATAAAGCGCCGCCGCCGCCACGACGCCGTTGAACTGTTAAGTTTATGTACGCGTACGAGCTATGTATGCGCCCGCGTAATCGAACCCGGGCCATTGCCGCCGCGGGCTGCTGCTACTGCTGCTGCTGCTGTTGCGGAGACGAACGGTATTATACGCGCGTGCGCGCAGTGTGAATTGTGTCGCGCGACGGGCGATAAGTATACAATCGGCGAGAGTGCCGCGGGGGTAAAAAATGATTTCGAGGGAACTGGAGATATATGGGGCCAGGATTTTGGAGAAGAATTTGTGAATGTAGTGCGATGTGGTATTGGTTTGGTTATTCGTTTGTTTATTGTATATTCGTGCATGGCCCACGTGAAATATCAGTGAAAATGTATATAAGTACGAGAGGGATTATTGAAATTCATTGTTTCATATATTGTCACGAAGACGAGGGACCTTCGACTCGGTAAAACAATAACTAACTCGCGATGCACTCGCGACATGGCGCGGAGTGCCTGAGTTCTGGTCCAGCTCTCGTTGCTTATTTATTCACGCTTTATCATTTATTTTCTACGTACAGAACAGTATATTCGGAAATTGAAAATCACGCTGCATGTGAATTCGCTATAATTGGATTTTATGAAAATAAATATACCAATGTAATTTCACCTTCATTCTTTTTATTTATTGGTAATTGTAACTGTTAGTACAAAACGACTACCGTCCCGTTGCCATAGAGGTCCAACTCTACACATCTCGATCTCACTCCTACTCTGCCTGCCGAAAATGTCGTTCAACGTGTGTCGAACATAAACAACTAATATCGCACTACTTACAGTGCTATAGCTCGTTCTGAATTGAGAAACAGCCAGATAAGTTTTAGCGCTACGAGTATCGCTAACAGTACGGCATTCGACACTTTTTCTCGTTTATATACCTTTTTTCGTTAGCTTTAACTGAAACCTTGTCTGCGAAATTAGATAAAACGTGCGAAAAAAACAGCAGTACTTATCTCTCTAATCTACCATCTCTAAAACATAGCCTGTGTTAGTCACAGTATTTGTATGCTATAGTACGTAGGATTCACGTAAGGCATGACAAAAACGCTCGTTTCTCCTTAATCGAATTACGCTTAATCAGGGTAAGTCTATCTTGATTTTATCGGCGATGCGCGTAGTTGTAAACTCCTCGGTTCAAAAACAACTTTAAAGGCACAAAAAAGTAGATTAAGGTCATGTACATTTGAACTGAACTAATTAGTTACTTGATCGCTTTGTCAAATGTAGGACTGGCAATAAAGTCAGATCAGATGTGGAGCTCAATCCTTGGCTTACTTATACATGATATTCCAGTTGTTATACACACCAAAAAAGAAATTTCGAGTAGTTTTATTGATTTCAAGCCACCCCATTTCACGCGTAAGAATCTCAAGCTCACCTGACTTTATCTCGTATTCATTTGAACATACTTAGCTCTTTCGTCTTTGAAATCAAGTCGGAATATAGAAAAATAAAATCTAGCAATGACAATGTATATAATTTAATCTAATTTTTCAACCTCAATATCTGTTATGTTTTTTTATACAATATCCAATGAAATTGTTCCTAAGAATAAATGTTGGTGAACCATTAATGTTAATTGGATTGAAATTTAACCTTTACTGCGATTAATTTTTTCAATAAACTCGAAAATTAAATAAACTTTCTGTATAGTAGAGCATATCTATGTCCGCGAGTAAAAAAAAACAACGGCATGCGGTGTCTAAACAATGGGTCGGATAGCGTATGCGATATAAAACATTTACGCGGAAAGTAACGTATTTTTAATAAAACCCGATCTTTCTCCGATTCAATCGACTACACGAATAACCTTCATTATGTTTTGATGTGAGTCGTCAGACGTATGATTGAATTTTAGAAATGGTTTTGTTAAATATCTTATTTTCAAGTTATTATTAGAGTAACATGTCTGTACATGTAGGCTTAGGAATAAGGCGACAAATAATCTAAAGAAGTGAATTATACCAAACAAATAATAAGAATTACTAGATTGTCGGCGGGGCCACGTAGGTAAACCGCGTTACGTGCCTTTATGATTTTTTTCTAAGACAGCGGACAATTACACGAAGCCTCTACTGACCGTTTTTGAGAGTACCTATAGGTATATCGCACACTCCTGCCCTAAATCATGAAACCACCGTCTAGCGGCCAGCCGCGTTCTTCATCCTGATACCGCAATATAATGATAACTCATTTATTACGTACGATAATGCGCATGAAAAATAGTGAGCAAAAATGAAGCGTATATAGTCGTACCGAAAGAAAAGCGTCCAACTAAAAATGTTACAATGTTATATTGTATATAACAATGCCCCGCATGAAATCCAAGAGTAAAAATAACAATTGGCTTCTTGCATGAAAAATAATTGATATTAATCGAATGCGGAGGTAGTTCCCCTGGTGGAAATCCAAAACATTTTATAGCTAATAACTGGCCATTTATATTAGACACTTGCTATAAAATGGGAAT
>UXGD01005653.1:0-13988 GCA_900474315.1 Torymus auratus
AATTTTGATGAGAATTCGAGTATGTCCCTCGTTTACTATAAAGAATAGTAATTTTTAGTACAAAATTTTTCTCCGTGTATATACTATTTTAATGTAGTGAACTTTCTTTGGATAACTAATCAATTTGCCTTTTAAATAAATTTTGAAATATTTTTTTAAATTATAAGACTGGCATTATTTTAATCTAAAAGTGTAGTGATATTTATTTTATTTGATTTATATTTCAATTTTATTTTTTAAACTAGCGTATTATATAAAATCTCACTAGAAAATGCATCTAAAAATTTGAAAACTTGGGCCGAAGCGGAAGATCTCTACACCTGACTTCTTCATAGAAAACAAAACACTATTGTAAATGAAGGCACAGCTTGATGAATCGAATTGTCATAATTTATTCAATTATTACGCAACCGATGCAAAAATATCAAGTGATTCAACTGTGCCATACTTCATTAAATCCATACTCTCGGGAAAAATTTTCCGCGCACATCGCATCCCAGCGACAGCCGGCACAAAAACTTCCTCTCCCACACCACTGGCCGGTCATCGCAAAACCTCCGGAGTTACAACAAAAAAAGGAATCTCGCTGTGAGTGTGTGTCACGCTCGCGCTGAGACTGTAACGAAGTCATTCTCCTCGCTCGAATCTGCATAAGTCGCCGCTCGCTCGGCCTTCTGGCGACGACGAGTCCGAGCGAGCGAGGAGAAAGCCTCCTCTGTGACCCTGAGCGAGCGACCGAGCGCGTGTAAGAGAGAAAGGGCATCTTCGCGCGAGCGGTTTTTGGAGAAATCGCGCGAGCGAGTGAACCAAGAGTAAGTTATACTAGCGACGTACCTCTGATGCCAGCTTGCAGAAAAGACTGCAGCGCGATAAAAGATTTTTTTTTCCCAGAGCAGAGTTTTCAAGTTTGTGTCTTGCGGTTCATTCGGCGCTTTGTAAAAATAAGATTAAATTTATAAGCGGGAATCGTCAGTTTTGTATATCTGGCACATTAATGAATCTTATGTTGCGTAATACCAAAATATATAGAAAATAGATTCAAAGTAAGTATTATACCTGTTATTTGAAATCGTGAAGAAAAGTTGTAAAAATTGTCCTTCTATTGCTTTCCTTCTTATAACACAACAAAAATCTTATACTATCTCATGTGTTCTTTTATTGTAGATATCATATAAGGTACAATGCTGATATTCGCATTTGAGGTTATGTACGAATCATTTAAGTTTTACATTCAAAGTACATTTTTCATAAAATGTCTATATAAACGATGGCAACGATATCCTATAATATTCACGACAGCATTATTCCATAGGTGGCAGAATTAACCGAAAACATATCATGCTCCCGCCACCTAAGACTATATCGCCTTCCAAACAAAGAACTCAAGTAACTATTTGTTTTTTCTGCTCCTTTGATCGACGACGTGCCGGATCTTGTGAGCCTATAGAACAACACGCAGACGGTGAGGCCCCTTGAAACTGATCCGGCGCCAGCGAAGGGCAGGTGCCGAACGGGCTCTATGTCCCCCTACTACGACCCTCGGTGTGCGAAGAGAGTACCTGATCGCTTATATATATATATATATATACCTGACTGATGCCTGCAAGAGTGAACGACGTGTCTCATGGGGCTACTGTTTTTATGCACTCAGTATAATGACGACGTAATAGAATGCCGAGGACTGGTGTATGCCGTAGACGGCACGGCGTGACAGGTTACTTCAAAGTCGGTTTTCGAATGGGAGCGTCCAGTAGAGTTTGAGGTTAGGTGTGCGCTGAGATGGTTGGGTCGTAGTTTTGAGAGATTTTCTTTGTTTTAAACGAACTTCTTTTCCATGTTGCAGAGGAAATTGTAAGCTAAAAAGCTACACAAATTATAAACGAAATAAAAAAAAAATTGAAAAAATTCGTTGTTGCAATTATTGTGTGCGTAAAATAATAATTCATGAATGCGGTGTGAATCGCACGCTACTTTACATTTGCTTTTCAAAAATATCGTCGAAAACATAGGTTTCAGAAATGCTTCACATTCTTGGTGCAAAATAATATCATTCGAATTTTTGTGTATTGCTGCTATATCTCTCTTACAAAGAACTTGGTCTGTTAGTTATATATTAGACAATTACATATCAACAATAAACTTATTTTTCATTTGATTAAAAACTTGAAAGCGTATATAAATGATTAAAACACATTTTCTATATAAGTACAGCACGACCAAGCCAACATTTTGAGTTTTTAAGCTAATGAAGAAACCCCCATCGCCGCCTACTATTCACACCAGTCTTTCCACTCCGAGCCGTCGTATCTTCACTCCGACCCAACATAACACGGCACAACCCATGGCAAAACGAGAGAGCTTGCCCCTCCTTGCGCTCTCACTCGCTCGCAACCTCGAAAAGAAGAAGAAAAGGAGCGCGCACGTACGTGTGTCGCAAGCGTACCCGAGTGTATGTATGTGTGTGCGGGCACGTGTGTGTGTGCAAAAAAAATCGAGTGACGGAGAAAAAAGAAGGAGCCGCAGCAAGGCGCGCGGAGAGAGGGAGAGACGTGCATTGGCCGAACCTCGAACCCGAGAAAGAGGTCAGCACCGAAAAAAAGGAGAGAAGAGAGAGAGGAGAGCGACGATGTAACTTTGTTCACTCGTTTCTTCCTCCCGGCTTAAAATCCCCAAGATTTCGCCTTCCTTTTTTCGCGCGCCCGCGCCATTGTCTCTCTCTCTCCTGCTTTTTCCCCGAGATTCTTTGGCGATTATTTTCCTTTTGCGCGCCGCCGCTGCTTTCCGGAGTTTATTAAACTCTCCGCGCTAATTGATTCGAGAGATTTAGCCTTTTGCGCGCGCCCTTCTTTTACTCACTTTAAGGTACAGTGTTTGAACCGTGTGCCGCTTTATCGTCTATATCACACCACTATGGTCGGTTTTATTAGATGGGCAAAAGAACGATCATTTTTTCAGATGCTTTTCAGATTTTTTAAAATACTACAATGTAACGTGTGAAGTTCGTTTTGTGAAAACTTTCCTAGCGATCGCGCATTTTCAAAGCCCTTTTCGAATATCGTCTTTGAAGTTCCTACTCTCATTCTAACAGGGATATTATTTTTCCTCCTGTGCACGAGATTTTTTTGCTTCGCGTAATCGATTCTTTCAAATTTATACATTCATATTTTGTAATATTAATAGCCGGTGAGGAGTCTGAAGTTTTCGTCGTCGGAATGTAACGAAACAATGTTTTACAATTAATTAAAGTTATATAAAAATGAAAATTTTATATAAAAAACCTTTGTCAGAAGGTATATTTTTACACTATAAAAAGTTATAGTAATTAGTATAACCATGAAGCAAAATAAAAATTTTTTATTTCGTTGCATTCGAATGTTGAAAACTTCAGACCCTCGCATACCTAGATATGATTAAAAGATTTCAGTCAAGCGAACCTTCAGAAAAAAGGAAAAAATTCCATTGAGTTTGAGGGATTGAAAGATTAATAATTTCAGAATAACAACAGTTTTCAAAGAGACTTTTAAAAATATTAACAAAAACGTTATGGGGAAACGATTACATATTAAATGAAATTAAATACATTTTATCGATGTATATACACGTCAAATGATGTACTTTGTATTAGTTTAATTATTTAATACCGTTGTTCGTGCAAATAATTGGTTTCTGTTTATTAAAACACATTATAAGCATTTATGTAAAGTAATTAAAACGTAATTGTGCCGAAAGAAAAGTCGATTTGTTTACACTGTTGCGCACAATTATTCCCGGATAATTTAGTTCTTACGATCGTTATGCTCTTACAAAAAGCAGCTTAACAGTGTAATCTTCGTTCTTAACAATAATTTATTAACTATACTTTGGAGGTTGACAATATTTCGAGCGTTAAATTGCGTAACCTCCTCTTACGTCGAATTTCCTTATCGCGCAATAAATTATGATAAACGCCGAAGTTCACGGCTACCGAATGAACTGCATACACTCGCTTGAGCGTTTAAATTTAAATTTCAAGTAAATATTTATTTCGTTTCTTCTGTCCGAGCCGAGCACAAGTCATACACCTGATTAAGCTTGTAAATAATACAGCGAGCCGGAGTAGGAAAGTCGACGAACCTCTAACGATGTCAAGCCCCGCGGTATATATATATAAATCTTGCAAATGACATTTCAAGATGAGGACTGCTGAATCTTTCAAGCGCTAAAATTATCTAATACCCATGGGGCAATTAGATTTGACTAGTGCTCGATTATTCAGCGCTTCATAATTATGAAAAATTCATAAAAATCATATCAGTGCCCCGTAGAAGACGAGAATAATACGATTGAATAATTCACACTTATCAGGAACTAATGAAAGCTTCAAATGCATCACACGAACACGTACACACATAACGCGCGTGTGAGGGGAGACCCTTTCACCTGGAAAAAGAGTGAACCTGTGGAAAATCGTCTCTTTTTCTTTTTCTCTATATAACCCAATTATCGGAATTCAATTAATTATCAAAATTGACTGAAAAACCTCGCCTTATAGCTTTATTTTCAAACCGTAATAAGGATCGCGTGAAAGATTGAAGGGAGACCTTTTTTTATTATCGGGCTCATTACGTGCAAATTAATGAGGATTAAAAATGAAAAGTGAATTAATACGTGTTGTCATTCGTAATGCATGCCTGTGCAAAAAAATTGAAAAAAGCGTCTATTAAACTTTCAGGTAAATACACAGCATAAACAAACATTAGGTATTTATAATATTCAATTTCTCGTTAAATGACGCGTGATTGATGTTTGATACCTATAAATGAAGTGCAATTAACTAAAATATGTATATCGCGTAATACAAATAAATATCGACAACATTGTCTGTCTTCATTTATAAAACAAAAATTATCAGTTAAATATTGTTTGATTATAAAAGAATTATTAATAAGAAATCAAAAGATTAAAGAACACTGCCCAATTCCACCACAACTCTCACAGATTTTGTTCCACACCCTTTCGCCAAAATTAATACAATTCTCATTCTTTTCAAGGAAGATTTCACAAACCTATCATCCGAGAAAATTAAGGTACACACGCAGCCCCACTCAAATTTTCGCGAACACGTGAGCCCTCAGAATTCTCCCATCGTCGCCCATCCAATCAACCGAACCCCGAAATAAGAAAAGCGCCGCCGTCGCCTCGGATTCCGAAAAACCTTTCGATCTATTTTTCTCTGCCCTCGAAAAGCAAGAAAGAGATAGAGTGAGTGAGAGAGGTAAGTTTACGGGTTGCTGCTGCTCCTTTTCGGGGGCGGGACGAAAAATAGTGCGGCAGCGGGCCGCACACAACTTTAACTTCTCGTGCTCGCGTACCATATATCGCCGGCTACGTCGTCCTTGGCTTAAACTCTCGGGGAAAAGTTTACTACGCGGTGCGGCACGCACGCACACCCGAACTCGCACTGCGGAATTTCGCGCGCGCTTGAGAGGAAAAATTTGCATAAGTGTAAAGCAGTGCAGTATATATAACGTACATGCATGAGTGCGTTCGCTTGTAAAACGCCGGCAACAAAGAATTTTTACGCGTCCGCGCGTGTCTGTGTGCGTGAGCGCGAAGGAACTAACCCTGAAAACACGTCCATCCTTCTCTCTCTCGGGCCCGCCGGGGAGTGACGCAACGCTGTGTGCCACGGGAGAGCGGCTCCACTAAAAAGGGCATTTTCGACGCCATCGTCGTGCAGGCGCGCCGGTTTTGGATTTTTTCGGTCTCGCGCTTTTCCATACGGGAGATGGATACTTGACGGATGCAGCGCGAGATTCAGATGTGATGTACAATGAATTGTGTGAACTGGAGGTCTGCTGTTTTTACGATGAAACTGACGGCGATGGTTTTCATTTCAAGTAGTAAAATTAGTGATTTTTTTGTTTCATGCAAGGGAGACACTTTGTTCTGAAATAATAAAAATTGGTTAAAGAAATAATTTGTAGCAAGTGGTGAAAAAATTAAATTAACGTGTCTAGCCCTTGTCTAGAACAAAAGTAGAAATTTTTCATCAAAGAAGAAACAACTTTTTTGACATTTTTATGACAACTAACTGTAGGCATTTTCCTCCGTTGAGAAAAACAGCAAAATGTTCGTATGTTCAGGAACGTATAAATGAGGCGTCTAAAGACTCTCACTAGCTTCTACTACATGTCGAGCTTCAAATTTTTAATTGACTTAGACAGCTATGGGAATCTCGCGCTTCGAAAAAAAGCCAAAGTGTAAAACAATATACTTTTCATAAATTAATTTTTGTTAATATGAAAAATATAGGGTTTCAACTTTTCTACTACCAACGAATGCTTCAAAATGAAATTATTCACATTAGTGTATTTATATGCAATTTAAAGTTAAGTTCGTAAACCGCTTTTTCGCAACTTCATTTCAACTACTTAGCAAGTGAATGAACTGCAACGGTTAAGTTTCCCCCCCCCGATAAAAAGTAATTTTAAATGACAAGTGCGACTGTCGCGTGTAGAAAGTAAAATCGTAAACATTAAGTAAATTTATATATATTCAATATACAAATTATTGCGGCGGCAACGTCGACGGCGTCCAGTAGCGAGCGACGCGCACAGCGGCATCGATTCCCTCCCGCTTCTGTATAAGCGCCTCGGAAAGTATGTATGTATATATATATATATATACACACCGCATCGCTATCTCCCCCTCCCCTGATTCTCTTCCATGCCGGGCGGCCGATTTAAATATCAAAACACGGCCATTATAATTGTAAGCAAGTAGAGCAGACGACGGCGGCGGCGAATGTTTTTACATGTTTAAACGGCTATAATTGAATGTATTCATGAGGCCGACTCCGAAAACTATTTCAAGTTCGCCCCGCGCGGCAAATAATAATAAGCTATGAGCGCGAGCGAGCAATGTCACATAAATCAAGAAACTTGATGCGCGCCCGAGTGTAATGTGTACACGCGCGATCTAAACTTTGCTCCACTTGTTTGCATATATATATAATACGGTCCGGGCCGATGATCCGCTTAGGCTTTAAACCCGCGCGTTATAGAGCGCGATAAGTCATAACCCCAAAGTTTTTTTAAATAGAAAACTATATACTTTTCGATAACAACGGGGTTGCGAATGCGCTGAGATCTAGGGAACGAGAGAAAGGGAAACATGTTTGTTTCGATAAGAGAGAACATAAGAACATTGTATTTTAGCTTTCATAAAGGAAATCTTAAAATGTTAGTATTGTAAATTGTGTAAGAACGTACGATAACGTTGTAGGTACCGCAAAATCACCTGCAACGTCGTTTCGCTGTTTATTGACAAGTTATATTTTATCGTCGAATATCTTTGATTTTGACAAAATAAAAAGTTTTCCATACTTTCAAAACATTCTGTTAATAAAAAGTTGCTTTTGCACGAAATAATTCGCTTCGATTCGCGCAAAAGTTCCTCGCGCGACGTAATCACGCGAACGTCCTATAATTGTTATCGGTTAATGGGCAGTTTCGCGCTCATTCAAGGTTAAATGCACCTAATATTGATTATTTTGGCGCGTCAATTCATTACTTCGATTACGCGTGGCTCCGACGATTATTATTAAATTTTCCTATAATTATCTTATATAATGTGCACTATGTTTACCATTTATTGTTTTATTCGCTTGTTTATATATATACACAAGTATAGTATATCGCTCTACACAATTAACTTTATGACTCATAAAATTAGTAACTCATAATATACATAAGTGATTAATTTAAGTAACAGTAAATTGATATTATAATCAAAGAAAGTTTGTTTGGATAAAATTAAAACTCTTAACTCATTTGAAAACTCTCTATTATGTGTAGTGAGCATTCCTAGACTTCATGAATTTCAAATGTGTTTTAAAACAAAGTCTATAAATCAGTTTATTATAGAGTTGAGTGTGCGACGGAACAAGTGATACCTACATTAGATAATAAGTAAAAGATAGATAAAGTTTCATAATCAAAACAAAGATTTAAAAAGAGCTATATTTAGACAATAAAAAAATTTAATATCATAATATAGCATCAAAATTGTATAAGAATCGAAAATGTTACCATAAGTTATTTAAACACAGATCAAAGTCAGTCCTTAGATTATTCCTATTGATTTTCTTATTATATCTGATAGTATAATAAATGAAATATGAGTGAAGTTGAATAAAGAATCAGAAACCTATAGTCTACAACTGATGTAAACAGAAGTCACATGTTTGCATAAATTAATCTCTCAAGCTTAAAGCAGTAAGAAAAGTATAATAACTTTTAAAATAATCAATGCAAGAATAAAAATTGTTGAAATGGAAATAATACTAGCATATACAACTCAGCAGAGTTGTAGGAACAGTACATTAATGCAGAAAATGTGTCAGTGGATATGTATGGAGGCGCATCTGACAACCTAGCTTTATCAATAACATAAATAAGCAGAGGCTATTTACAATGCTTATAACCTAAAGCAGCAACAACAAAGGGGCAGCAGTGTAGCATCGTTATCAGAGGAGTGAAAGCATGATAGGCAGAATAAAAACTGTGCAAGACTCACATTTTATAATGATGCTGCATGTGATGGCTGAAGTGGTTGTCGATGGACTGCTGTTGCTGCATCTGCTGCTGTTGCTGCTGCATCTGGTGATGCGTCTGCGGCGTGTCCATGCTGGAGGCGCCCAGCAGGTTGGCGCTCTCCCTGAAGAGCGTGGCCACCTGCATCTTGCTGCGTTAGAGTCTCTTCTTTCGGTCTGCTGGTAAGAGAACGGACACAACTGTCGAAACAGTCACGCACTACAAACTAAGCACCGCAGATAAGCCCTTATCTCTGCATGTATACTCTCAGACTGAAAACATGGGTGTCGCTGATGCGTGCATGTGTGCCACAGTCTCCACACGATTACAGATAGTGGGTGCTGGCTGCAAAGGATCAACCGGGCAAGAGGTGTGTCATTCTTGCCTCTGCGAGAGACAGGCTGCACATCCTGCCGGGGGGCCCTGGAGGAGAGGACCTGCAAGAGTCTCTCCCTCTGCTCTATGATCTGCTGCGGCTCTCAAAGCCCTTTGACGCGCGCACTCACAGGAAATTGCCGGACGAGGAGCTGGGGCTCTCTAGGAGCTCGGTGGCGAGCCCCGGAGCGAGTCCGGTCTCATCCTGGCGAGGAGGTCCAGGCTCACCCGCCGTTTCGCCACTCATCGACTCCCCCGCTTGTTTTCCTCGCTGCTTCTTCTCCTTCCCACGGCAGCCGCCTCCGCCGCCGCGCGCACCGCCGCACACTTGGCACCACACCCGCACGCCCGTCGTCGTCGCCGTCGTCGCACCTCGGTTTTCCTACCGCGGCTCTAGCTCTCGGGCCAAACAGTGCGCAGCCCGAGCGATCCAGCAGCGTCCAGCACAACACACAGACACACACGAAGCAGCCGAGCCGTCACGCGCGCGCGGTCCGCCTTATTCCGTATTCCCCGTTCCGCGCACCTTATCACGCGCGCCTCTCCGCGAATGTACGTGTGCGAATGTGCCTGTGTATGTACACCCCGAGAGACGGCTCGCGGGAAAAATCCGCCGGTGGTAGTTGCCCGGCTTTTCTCTCGCGCGCACTGTATGAGCCTGCCCTCGCCTCTCCCCGCCGTGCACAACTTTCTTGTCTGGCTTCTCTACTCGCTGCTCGTCACCATTTTCTCGCCGTTCACGTGGTGCGCGTATGCGTGCACTGCACAGCTCTCTGCCCGTCGAGACAAAGGGAAAAACACACGGGGTATGAGAGAGAGAGAGAGCGAGCGCGCTTTTCGGCGAAGGAAAGAAGGAAGCAGCGCGCGCGCGGCCGCGTAAGAAAGGAGGAGGCGCGGCGTGCGTGTGCGAGAGAAAGACGACACTCGGGGGTTAACCTAAGCGCGGCACCGGAGTAGCGGCGGCACTGCAAAGTCGCCGTCGCGGTGCTCGGAGCTCGCGGCTTCGGCGCCCCTCGCCGCGTCTCGGCACTCCTCGGGGCCTCCCCCCCTTCGCTCTATCTCTCTCTCTCCTTCTCTCCCTCCTCTCGCGCTCGCTCACTCACTCGCCCGGTGGGTGGACACCTAGCCCCGTCTCGCTCGCCCCGGACTTTTGCCCTTTTTCTATCGACGTGCTCGCTGCTCGCTCCCTCTCTCTCTGCCCCCCCCCTTCCTCCTCCTCTCCGCCCGCTCACCGGATCGCGTGTTCGCGGCGTATATATACACCTATATAGTAGCGAGAAAGAGAGAGGGAGAGAGAGAGAGCGGTTTATCTCCGTCTCGCTCCCTCCTTGTTTTCGCTCTTTTTTCACCGAGGCGCGCACAACGACGTCGCGCGCTAGCGGCCACGCCGCCGCCGCTCGCTCCGTCTCTCTCGCGCACTCGCGTGTTGTTATACCTACGCGCTCGCTCTGTCCTTTTTTCGCCCACGCGAAACTATCGCGCTCTCGCTCTCTCTCCACGTCCTCCTTATCTTTCTCGCGGCGGCGGCTCTCGCCTGTGCGTGACTTCGACTCTCGCTCTCGCTCTACCGCTCCCCCCCCTCTCTCTCTCTCTCTCTTCAGCCTTCTATCTGTTTTATTTTCTTCTCCGTTCTGCACGCCCAGCCATCCCTCCTCTCTCTCTCTCTTTCTCTTGCCCCCACCTGTTCTTTTCTCTCTCGCACTCTTCCTACCTCTCTCTCGCTCTTTTGCTTTGTCTATATACCTGTCTTCTGCTCCTCACACTCTCCTTCTTCGTTTTTCTTAATGTCGCCTGACTCTCTCTCTCACTCATCATCCGTCTCCCTTTATCTCTACTAGACTTCGTCCTTCTCCCACGCACGCACTGCTGTTGTATCAATATCCTCTCTCTCTCTCTCTCTCTCTCTCTCTCTCTCTCTCTCTCTCTCGCTCTCGCTCTCGCTCTCTCTCTCTCCCTCTTTCTCTCTTCTCTAGATTTCTAGTCTCTCCACACAACCTATACAACATGCATTGCACGGGGGAGAGAGAGAGAGAGCTAAGCCTCTCTCTCTCTCCCCCTCCACTTTCTCTGTCTCTCTCGTGCTCCTCTCTACGCATGGCAGGCAGTCTCCTTTTGTTTATCGCGCTCTCTCTGTCCCTCGGCCGTGTTGCCCTGTGCGCTGCATGTACAGTGTTGTGTAGTCCTTCCACCTCGTGGTCTGGTCTGGCATTTATACTGCACAACGTGTTCACCTTCTCTCTCTCGCTCTCTCTCTCTTGTCTCACTCCTTCTCTTTCGCTCTCTTGCCCAAAAGTCTGCCTGACAAGAGAAAGAGAAGGAACGATGGGCAAATGCTGTGTATTGTATATTTGCTTCTCTTTCTAGTATATATAAATTAATAAAACCTAGTGACTCTATCCACCTGCTAAAAGAGATGGTCATAGATAAGTGTTCTTAGACCTACTCATTTGGTTCGGTGATTTTTCGATGATGGGCGCGTGCGTTCGCGCGAAAAGCTGTTGATTCGAAAGCGGCGGGCGCATTGTTAAAGTTGCACACCCACTATCGCAACGGGGATCGCGGCTTCGAACGTTTTCGAATTATGTAACGCGATTGGCCGAAAGTTGCCTCCCGAGCGCTCACATTGGCGAACTTTAAAACGTTCAAGCGAAGAACGTTGAAAGTTGCTCTGTGCTGAAATTCACATACTTATACAGTGGCCGGCAGACTCTGAATTGCAAAATTTTGAATTTTTCTAGAGAAATTTATAGTTATTAATTCTTTAATTCTAAATATATCCATTTAAGACTACAAATATTTGAATTTTAACATAGTGTTTTTAAGGCTGTATAAAGCCAACGTTTCTGCTAAAAGTTACTTTTTAACGTTAAAACTAAAATACAGAATTATGTGTAACAGTGAAGTACCTAGTAGATTTTGACCTTAGACGATTATTCGGAAAAGCAATCTTAATATCAATGAGTTTAAAAATTACAAAGCCCAAGTAAAATTGTTTCATTATTTTCATTAAAACTATCTAAATGCTTTGCACATACGAGTATTCATCATTATTTATTAAGTTTAAATAATTCTTTATAGATCATTAGGTAGTGACAAAATACAATCGATAATTAGTGTCAGCAACATATAAATAATATAATAGTATTATATGTTTATATAATAGTATAAACGTGCAATAACTCTAATAAGGGATGATAAATAATAATCGTAAGATAATTGTATATGAGCGAGTCCCAGAAACTTTTACCTTTTCGGAAACTGTAAAATTTTAAATTTAAAAGGCTATAACAGAAGTTCTTTACAAAGCTCATGACTGAACAAAAAAAAATTTGTTCATTTTTCAATAGTAGAAGTTAAAAAAGTTCAACTTAATGGTAGAGAAAGACTTACAAAAAAAAAAAACACATTTTTATGTGTTTTTCCAATCGATCTAGGAGAAACGCACTTACTATCATTGTCAAATTTTTAGAGCTTTTTCTTTATAACAAAAGATTTAATCGAAGCCCTATAGTACATTGATGTGCTATGAAAAATATCCCATGTATAATAGTTTGTATTTTCCGAAATTTAAGAAGTAAAAAGTTGCCTTGATGATTTCGATAATAAAAACTGGTACATCTGAACTATTTTTTATGGCACATCACCGTACTAGGGCTTTAATGAAAGTCTTTGTTATACAGAAAAAGCTCTGAAAATTTAGCAATGACTTTTATTTTCTACATCGTTTGGAAAAACAGATTAAAAGCACCAAAATGACCACAATTTTCGCTCTTTTTGTAATTTATCGTAAATAAGTCGTCTTCTATAGTAAGTTGGACTTTTCTTTTATTCCTCTATTGAAACATGAATAACATTTTCTTTTTTGGTTTAGTCATATTTAGTTTGTAAAGAACATGAGTTATAGACTTTTAAATAAAAAAGTTCAAAGTTTCTGAGATTTGCTCACATATATTATTTTACGCAATATATTTAATTTAAAACTTATATCAAGCACTTCTTAAAATTGCTTCATAAAGAAACTAATTGTACTATACACAATCCAAAGCCGTGTAAATGTCGAGCAAGTAAATCTTCTTGGAAAAGTAACATTAACAAGATAGAGGTAATATTACCTTTGGCGCTGCGGAAGATTTGGTGTATCATTTCGGGGCAGAAGGGAATCAAAGAAAGGGCAGCTCAAAGCTCTTGCAGAAGTAGGATAGCTATAGATGTGTATGTACATATATATATTCATCTATGTACGCTGCTGGCTGCTGCTGCTGCTGCTGCAACGGTGTAACGCGAACACACAGGCGCGTCCGGAATACACGGCGTATATATAAAGGCGCACATATAACCAAGGAGGAACGTGTTGGCATTGTGTATGCAAAAGGGTTGCCGTCTTATACGTACGGCCGGCGCATAGATATAAGGAGTGAGAGAGGAGAGAGAGAGAGAGCAGCACGCGCTCTTTGATAATAACGTCTCTATAAAACGAGCCTGCCTATCGATAATTCACCCTTTTTATTCCTTGCACTCGCCGATGTTTCTTTTTTTCGTCCAGCGCGCAACTCCGTTGTCATACGAATCGGCCAAAATGCCTTTCAAAAGTTTAACGTGCTGTTTTAAGAAATAATTCTATTTTCTGTAGTTGTTTCAGAATTAGTTTTAGAAACGAACAAAATCTTTACAATTATACATGCGGTCTTTGAATCTTTCATATGGAGACGTGTCGCGAAAGATTAAAAAATCTTCACAAAAAGTGTTCATCTATTATCTTTTCATCACAAGAAGCTTTGATTAATGTTTTTGTTTTTATTACCAACTTTGGTATATGAGTAAATCCGCCAAACTATCACACTTTTTGTGTCACAAACCTGGAAAAATTTTTTTTTAGGAGCACACCTTTGGTACACGTTTTTTCTTAATCTGTGTCCTTCATAACAACCTCATACTACATGAGATCACAGTTGAACAAGCGAAAACGGGTTTGTGTCATCGTTTTAGGAAAAAATCCATTTTTCTTATGGGAATTTAACATGGGAAAAATGGACGAAA
>UXGD01005654.1:0-13986 GCA_900474315.1 Torymus auratus
CTTCGATAACTGAATATTATACATTATAAATGGATTAAAGTCTTACCTTAATGAAATGTGCTTTGGACTTATGCAAAACTAAAACAAGTAAAATGATTAAAAAAAAAAAAAAAAATCACGGAAGCTTATATTCTTTTATCTAAAAAAACGATTTCAATCCAGAAAGAACTTTTGAAATTTTACTATTTGATATATCGAAATTAGTCTTTTTTTTATATTCTTCATAAAGTATAGCTTCGCTTTTTAATTTTTTATACGAAACAATTAGAAAAGCAATTAATTTCGACAATATAAAGATTATTTTAATTTTGAAATTCATTTTATCTAAGCTTTAAGATCACCATTAACTCTATACACTTATCTATAATTTCCTCAGACGCGCTCGCTGCACGACAGCATCTTCGGCCCGTCATCAGCATCCTCGAAAAAGAAGGTCCACCACAAATCGATGCACCACGTATCCTCCTTGAAAGCCAAGCACCTTCTATCGAAAATCCTATCACCTGGCCGAGACGAACGTACCGTATCGACGGAGAGCCTCCCGACGACGACGTCGAACGGCGCCGGTGGCTGCGTGATGGACGGCAACCTATTGTACGGCCGACGCTGGCTGCTGCGGCTCTACGATCGACGCAAATCCGCCAGTACTGGCGAGCTGAACAAGGGTAACAACGGCGACGAGGCGACGAGTTCGTGCAATGGCTCGTTCGGGGAGCTTAGGGACGGTGAGAGATCGAACGGGTCTGGATCGATGCTCAGTGTGCCCCAGGTGAGTTAGGGTAGGGGTGTAAGTGGTCCCTGTGAAATGGAGTTTTGTTTTAAGGGTGTTGAAGCACAATAATGGTTGGAAGAACAATATTGGTTCCGATTCGCGATTTTGAGATTATTATATCTATAATTTGATTAAATGAAATCACGAACTGTAATTTTAAGATAAAATTATACAAGGTATCGTAATTTTAATATTATTTTTCGCGAATGGAAGTCAAAGTTTGTGAATCGATTTTTATAAAAAACCTAATGACGATATGCCTCTCAATTTTTCTTGGTAATTTAAAAAAAGCTCTGAATTAAGTTATTTTTAAATCAGATGTATTAAAAGCGAAAAAAACACTCGAATGTAGCCCGAAATGCAGCGCATTCACGTTCCCCGATTATCTTTCAGACTCCGATATGGGGTGGTTCGACCGAATCGATGGGCAGTAGTTGTGGTGCCAAGCTATGCTGTCCACTGCGCGAACGCAGTGGCTGCAAGGACTCGCTCAGCAGTAGCACCCTAATGAACCATCTGCGCGAGCAGCACACTGGACCGCTGGTGCACTTCTACAACAAGAATGTCAGCTTGCCGATCCCGCTTCCCTTCCAGGACGAGGCGCTGTACATTCTGCACCAGAAGGACGAAGTGTTTGTGCTACAGGTGATGAGCTTTTTTAACCGTGGGATTGCAAAATATTGTAGTCTTTTTCTTTTTAAATAAACAAAAAGAAAATAATGACGGTTGAATATACTTAATAAGATATCGTTGACGAATCGTTGAGTAACAGTGAGAAGTTGTCATAAAACAAATATTTTTATTAAATAGACTGTCACTCGTACATAATGGCAGAATTTACCAAGTCGTTATAATCAACAATTTTTTACAGGTACAGAATTTTCGTTCCAATTTTTCACATAACGTAATTAAAAAAAGTGTAAACCCTGTTCTCCTTAAATTTTTCATTAACCTTTTTTGTCTCCGAAACAACGTCATTTCATATAAAAATTACATTAGATATTGAAAACTTTTTTTTTTTTTTTGCAGAGCGACAACAATAGAATTTGGATATCGAACTCCGAGAGCAACTGTGGCATAAGCTGGGAGTGGATTTTACACGGAGTGGCAAACGACGGAACCGAGGTGCACCGTCGAAAGGAAGTGGCCAGTCTGCGGGAACCGTTCAAACTTCAGCCTCATCACGTCGCTATATTACCGGACGATTTCGCTGCGTCTTCAGTCGTAATTTCACTGATAGAACTAGACGCGGACGAGGGCTGCATCAAAGTGTAGTGAATGAATTGTAAATTATCGTTTTGTTTCCAAGAGTTAATAATAAAGTGTATTTATTAATCATTTAACATTCTTTTTTCTTTTTATTTTCGATAAAAGGCACATTGAATATTTTCTGGCACTGGAGATCATGCTTACCCTAAGTATAAAAATCTTAATACTTAATCATCGCGATACTTAAATTAACTAGAGCATTTAAGTATTCAAGTATTGCGTATAAAAAATTGGAATGAGCTTAAGAGTAATATTTTAATTATTATAATAAAAAAATATAATAAAACAAAGAATTCATGCATATATGAAGTAGGGATGTAAAATACTATTGAATACTTTTTTTCACCCATGAAGATGTCAATATAAATTTATTGAAACATTATCTATTAATGTAAGATATTTTGTGTTAGCCGCAGTATTTCTTTAAGTACATCAAATAATTATGCAATCTATTTCTGTGATAAAATCTTCAAAAAGAAAAATATTGGAAACTGATATCTTCCAAATGTAAATAAAATTTTGTTATTACTTAGATTGATTTGCTATTAAAATATACTTTTATCTCTTTCTGAGAAACGAAAACTGTCAGAATTCTAACTTGTGAAAAAAATGCTTTTTTTTTATCTTTATGATTATAGTAGAATGATATAAAATCCTAAAACTCAATAATTTCAGATATTTAACGATTAAAAATAGTCATATCAAACGTGTACAAATATATAAAAGTCAGTAAAGTAAAATAAAATTGTCGTATTTTACATCCCTTTACAAACAAATACATGCAAATAATATCACTGATACTGTCTTTTAAGTTCATCCATATATGGCTTGTACTGTTCTAAATTGCCACTCGTCAGTGCCGCCCCGGCCATGACGTCATGTGCAAATTTAATTACGGCATTGGCATTTTCCCTTCCAACAACGCTTAAATTTAAGTTGTACACTTTGTTGTCACTGTATATGCCAGCAACTTTTTTACCTGGAGGAGGCAATACAACTTCAGGTGGAGCAGTGGATTTTCTTTTTTTCCCAGCTCCTAATCCCATAGACGCATTTAATTCATTCTCCTCTTTTTCTTTATCCCTCTTAGGACAACTACAAACTCTCACTTCTAATTTTCGTCTACCCAGAATCTGGTTCTGGTCATTTTCTAGGGTTAAAATGAGCTCAGTTGGCCTTCTATTCATCCCAGTTGTACAACTGTTTTTACAATAGAATATGAAATCCATTGGCACATTTTGCACCCCAGCTTCTGGTGTACCTAACGGTATCAAAACAGACATGTGCCCATTTGGTAGTTCTTCATAGTTACTTGTGTTATGTAAACAACGAATCACATGCTTCACCTGCCTCGGATCGATGTTTCTGTTACTGTTGTTATCAGGTGCCATATGGTTATGACACCTGACAACTGGCTGGGACCGGTGTTGGTCTAGTTTATAAACAAGTGTTGCCCTTATCCACAAACCGTCCATTGGTGGAGTCCATTGGAAGTGCAACGGGAGCACTTGTTCCATATGGATGAAAACTTTCTGCAGCTTTTCTGAATACTATAAATAAAGAAAATACAAAAATGTACTTAAAAATTTATTTTTATTTTAATAGAAAAATGTATCCTTGATTGTTTTAAACAGACTTTATAAAATAAGTACAAACAAATATATTTTTAAAATCAATAGTTAAATCATAATCAAAAAATAAAGAAAAGCGTTACAGTTGAAAAATTAAAAATACAAATGAATCAAATACAAAAAATACAGTTGCATAATACTGTAATTTATTTTTAACTTTCATTTTGGGTTATATTAATAATTGCAACAGACAATGCAAAGGAAAATAAAAAATTCACTTACAACCCAATGTTTTCCACAATTCTCGTGATTCAAAATCAACTGAAAGCTGAAATCACCAGCAAATTCTTCTTTTCCCAATATCGGAGTTGGGTTTATAGGTGGATGTATCATTGCAATGGTTGGCTGCAATGATATTTTCTCATCAATTTCTTGACTATCAATACTATAGCCATTGTAATTGACATATGCTTGGCCATTTATTTCTTGTGATAAATTTTCACAGTTCAGTAATGGAAAATTCTCTATGTCACTAAAAAGAAAAGAATTTCAAATATTTTAATATAGCATATATATAATGTGAGATATTGTAGATTATTATAATTTAAAACAGGCTTTAATATATTTCTTTAAATATTTTTGTTATGAAGAAAATCAAGAAAATACTATGTACTTTCATTTATATTTTTATTTTAAATTAATGATAACTTTTGATGCAGTATAAATATCTTGTTTAAATGTAATATAAATAAGTATAATAAGTGTATAAGTGTTATATTATTTATTTTTATGGAGGCTCGATAGATAATTATTTAAAATCAGGGTCAATTTCAAACTTTCTTGCTACTTTTTGATTTCTTTAGAAAAAAAAAGAAAAAAAAAGTTCATTATATTGATTTGGAGTTTAAAACATGGACTGAACATGATACAAATCACTCATGTGTTATATTTTTCTCACATTATTGTTATTTTAATTAGTACAAGTACTTAATATTTTTATGATTTAAATCTTTGATGTTATAAACATTTCATTTTTATGAGCATCTTTTTTTAATTAATATTATTAAGTTTACTAAAGTAAATTATAATAAATTATAAGTAGAATGGCTAAAAAACACAACTTGTAAAACTCTAACAACAATATGACATAACAGATACATACTAATTATGACTGCCTTGCAAAATAGCAAAAATTACAGTAAACCTGCACTAGGCTTTGCTAAGTCAGAAAAACCAATACCAACATCTCAAAAACCTGCCATGTTTATAGTTTCCTTATACTCCTACTTTCAGTAAATCCATCCACAAATCCTACTTAAGTACCAAACAGATACCCTCAAACCCTCATAAAACCGCCAGGTAATTAGGGCAAACAGGTGCAGTACCAGGCCCGAAAGTCACAACGTCATAAATCTCGGCCTAGTGCACGGTCACGAAGCCTCCATTTTCACAAGCCTAGTTAATATGCTGCCCTGCGTCAGCAACAAGTGCCTCCACGCGCGCGACAAGTAGATAAGGGCCGCGAAAAAAAATTCGCGTTGCACGCTCTCAGGTGTGGGTGTACGCGCGCTATCCTTGTCCATCTCCGGAATGTTCTCCAGACCCGATCTATAAATATATTTGGCGTAAGGCGATAGGAACGGTGATTTGTAGGGTCCGCAGAGTAGCATTGAACGAAAGGTAAAGCAGAAATCTGCGCTTAACTGCGTCGTTTTTTGCAAGTAAGTCCGGGAGATCGCGATCGCTACGCCGCGAACTAACCTACAAATTTGCATTGTTCTTTGAATCTGTACCCCACAGAAATGCATGGTTTTCATGTTTCCCTCCCACGCAAATGTTACTAATAGCACAAAGGTTCAAGGACACCCATAACGCGACGAGATCGCAAGGAAAACATCCCTGTACCGCGTACGTCAAAAGGACCGTTAAGACAAGGATAGCGTGAGAGCGCTGCGCGCCGGATAACACACACACACCGAACACAAAGAGAAAAAAAAGATGCTCGACTTATCCCAAACACACAAACAAGCCGCTATCGGGGAACTCGTATTACCGTAATGCCTGCAGAATTTCCATTTTATCAAGTTTTACCGAAATCGGCATCGTGCACTTTTTTACACTGTAAATACACACGTAAATGTAGAGACGCGAATTGAGTCCTTCGCGAACCGCGAGCCAGCGCGCGAGAGTATGGGGGATGATGCAAGTCTGAGCGTGTTTCGCGATCTCACCTCCCTCTCTACTCACATTTGCTCCTGCAGGTGTTTCATTTCTTCATGATTAAGCCCCTGCATGAGCAGCTCCTCCTGGCTCTGGGTGAAGAACGTCGTCGCCTCACCCTCCCGCGTCATCTGCATTGTCCTTTTTGCTACACCATATAAGTAAACCACACTACACAACAACCACAGCAGCAGCAGCAGCAGCTTCAACAACGGCGGCGGGTGCGCGACTCCAGCAATGTTCTTGTGTAGTTGTGTACCGCCAAAAGTCGCTCTTTTTCCGAGAAGCTGCGACGGTGGTGGAGGAGATGCACCGCAGACCTGCGCGCGCCGTCGTAGGTCGACGATGATGAGCCGCCCACCCCCACACACTACCAGAGAGCTAGTGCCTGCGCGCGCACCTGCTGAAGGAGTATCTACACTGGAGCGTCGAGCTGCGCGTTCAAACTGCGTGTATCCGACCAATCACAGCTCACAGCTTGACTTCAGCGGACTTTTGTTGCCAAGGTTGCCTGCCCGCGAAATTCAAATTTTCACCGGTGGAGGTTATAATACGTACAGGTTAGTTTCGATGTTTTGATATTTGTTTATTGAATTAAATAATTGAAGTAATTTGGCATGAAATTATGCAATTATGTTATTTGAAATTATCGAGAATTTTTAGTAATGGTAACTTATATTTCAAGTTTTTTAATCTTATTTTTATTAGCTTAAGTAATATAATATTCCTAATTATTGTACGTAGTCATAAAAGGTAAAAGTAAAACAAAATTTATTTGTATTATAGACATTCATTTTTCAGTATAATTTATTGCATATTTACAAAAATAATACAAAAATAATTTTGTACAAGAATTTTTCATTATAATATTATAAGTACACAATTAAAAAAAAAAAAATGCGTTAATTGGTTACATTGTCAGGAATAGAGAATTTTTCAATATTAGAGAATAGAGAAGTGTAAAAAAGATGTTATTATTTTCATATAAGCTGAAATTTCAGCGTTATGTATATACATTTTGTATAATATACTAGGATCGTTCAAAAATATGAGAATTTTCTGTAGCACACCACAATGGAGAAATTGTAAAAATATGGTATTTTATCTATACTTTGAAGTAAATACCTATTTTACACACACACTTAATCAAAGTATTTTTTCATTGTCAGCAGTCTCCCAAATAAGACCATTGCCATAAGGTCCATGAGTTGAAGGAAATAAAATGCTCCACCAACTCCTAAAATTAAAAAAATTATTTTTACTATTTAATGCTGTTAGGTACTTGAAAAACAAAGAATATTTTTAAGATTAGAATAATTAAGAAAAATTCCATATTCAATAATCTTGAATGTTTATATTGGCTTTACCTGTCTTGTAAACCTAGGAATATCTTCCAATTCTCTTTTCTTCCAAAGTCATATGGATTCCTATACCTCTTCCCTTGAGCTTTGAACTTCTCTTCCAGGGTGCTATTGATACGACCTTCAATACTTGTTTCTCCCCTAGATATTAATCCAGCATGCCACCATGTTAATGCACCAAGAGCAGCGAGAGTTGCAACACAAATTAGTGCTGCCAGGACTATTAATTTTCGTTTATACTCTAGTTCCTTTTGCTCAGCTGCTTGTCGAGCTATCTCTTCTCTTTCTGCTTGAGTCAGATGGTCCAATGACTCTTCCTATAATAAATGTTTAAATTCAAAGGAATGATTTGCAGTAACATAATTAATTTGTAAATATAATTACCACTGGTATTATTTCTGAATTATTTATACGAACTGGATGGCCATCAAGTTCTAGTTCTGGAGCAAGGAAATAGTCTTCATATGCTAATTGTATTCCAAAAGTAATAATAAAGATAACTCCAGCAACAGTAAATGCCATATATTGGAAGAAATATCTATGATTGTAGTGACCAACACAATTGTTGAGCCAAGCTGTATTTATTTTTAAGGAATTATAATAACAGTAAATCTATGATATTAGAATAAGGTAAAGAACGGTATAAATATTAACTTGATTAAAGAAAAAGGATACGGCAGTGATGGTCCATTTTTATTATACATCTATTGCATATGGAGCAATGGTGTGTTCTTGGTGGCTTGGGTTTAATACATTTTTTACAAATACTGACAGCCTCTGGTATGAGACCACCTTTTGGGGGATAACCTGCTGGTACATTAACTCCCATATAGTAGTGAAAGCAAACGTTAACTAGAAGCCAGTTTCCAACAATCAATAAAACGATTGTGAAGTGTGGATTTCTCTCCCACCACCAAGGAAAGCCCACATAATATGCGATATAAACAATTAAGGCTGTCAACAAACTGACCATTACTACAAATACCTAAAATTGATTATAAGATTTTAAATTCAGTTATATTGCTAATAAAATATTAGAGTTACAATAATAGTAGATATTTTTAGAAAAATATAAATAAGAAAAAAATTCTTACTGGTCCAAGACAGGCAGTAAAGTTCTCTACGAACCATAAAATTGGTTCCAACAGAGTATCGCATACATAACTCCAATTTAAGTAATGATTGTAAAATAAAGATTTGAATGTGATTCGTAAGCGAAGCAATGTCAGACTGAAATTCAACCTAATAAAAAGAGACACAAAAATTAATTTTTCTGCATAACTTAGCATCATTAATAATATTAATATAGATAATAAATTTGTTTACCAGTGAATTTCTGGCTTTTTTATCACAGACCACAAAATTTTTGCCATTGTGTATATGTATGTACGACATAGAAATATCACAGCCAATTGTATTTATCATGACTAATATAATCGCAGTCCTTCATTTTTTATTATTTACTTATCAATATAATGAGTATTCAGTATTTGTCAAGACATTATAGTTGTATTAACGTTTATGATTAAAACCTCACATAAACATAGTAAAAAAAATCTTTCACAAAATAACAAATAATATTCAACAAAGTATTTTGAAAGAAGACTTTAAATGTACATTAAGGTGTTTTGTTATCGCGTTATTTTTAATAGAATATTTGTTTAACTCTGAACATATGTTTTAACCAATTTTCACCATATTATTTGTACATTTTTATCTTCTTTTATATTTCCCCTTATTCATAATATAGTGCCATTATATTATTGTCAATGGGGAGTGTTTCGATAGATGTTTGTAATTTTGACTTTTTCAGAGGTTATGTTTACTTGTATAGATATATATAGGTACCCGTCTGACGTCCATACGGTCCACCAATCAATATGAACTCAAAGTTACGTGGTACGAGCGCATTACTTAATTTAAATTATTTACTGCGTGCGGGTATTTCAATATTTAAATCAAACATTATCTTGAAAAATGCACCTCTTCTAAAAAGAACTTTTATAAAGCTAAAGAAAAGTAAAAAGCGTTGATTATTAAGGTATTACATATTTTATTGTAAAACTATGTTTTATATAAATTACATAAAATTACATATTATGAATAGTTTATAGAAATCATATGTAAACAAGATTTAGATTACTTTCATTTTTCAAAGATTTTCGTATGGGACTATATAAAATAAAAACAATCTTGATAATCCAATAAGAGCTATTATTACACAGTTGCCCCTAATACTTATACGTCGAATATGCAGCTGCTCAGTGACTCAAACCCCCTCCCCCTCTTTCAATCTTTACGGCTCGAATTGGCGTCTTTTCGGTATACCTGTTTAATTATCTAGCGACGCAAATAGTAATAGTAGACCTACGCTTACTACATAATATCCTGATTTTAAAGTATCGCGAAGAACTCCAGTCAATTTTTTTTTCACAATCGTGATGATTCTTTTGAGATAAATCGGTACACTACCTATATATTTATGGATAAACTGTGAAGTTTATTCAATTTAGGTATACAAGTAACATACCTGCCACAAGCGACATATGACAAACGTGCGTTAACAATTTATTAATCGTCTATATTAAATATTTCTCATTACTTTAATTTCATACGTGTATTTATTAAGCAAATGCTGAAGACGAACACGCCTGCGAAAAAATTTTAAGCAATTTTCACTTATTTTGTTTAAGCTATAAACATTTTATACGTTTGTTAGCGTTGAAGAAACTTTACAAATTTCTAGGAAGTTCGGTTTTTTTTGGAACAGTAACGTAGAAAATGAATAGCTTTATATACACTGAAAATTTTCCAGCGCCTCGGTCGATTTCCCTTGTTACTTACCTGCTCCGACCCTTGACCTGCTCTGCTTTTATTACGCGCACGGGCCCCGAATTTCGTCCGCTCCGTGCCTTTCTGAATATACCTCTTCCTTTTTTGAGATACTTTCTCGGTGGTGTGAGTTCCTAATACAAATACAAGTAAAAACCTGCAAAGTCAAGTTTTTTTCTACTGTAAGCAGGTAGTATCATGTCGTTCTTGTCAACGATACTTTTAATCCTCTTAAGTATATTGTAATGCGATCCGTATATCTTCTCAATTTAACAATATTCGTTTTACATTAAGTTATCTCGACTAAATAAGTACATCGTAAAAGATTTATCGTGATTCCGGTAATATATAACGCATTTTTAAGGAAAAAAATAGACAAATATTCAACATTTCTCTTCGGCAATTAAAGTATCATTGACTGGTGTCAAAATCCAGCTGGCTTTGGAAAAAAAAATGCCATCGATACTCTTTCAACTAGGAGAACACCAACGTGAAGAGCTCAAGCGTTTCTCTTTTTCTTCCTTATTTATACCTGCCCAGGTCAGTCGGTCCACTCGCCCGAGCAGTTAGTTTACGACGGGTCGTTCTAATGCCTTACGGTACGTGTGCCAGACTTAGAAACAACTACTTAGGGGCATGATTCCCTGATCTTAAAGTAAATACAAAACCAAAAGTCGATTATTTCAGAATTACATGTAATTTGCGTTTATGGCCCACCTGCTCGAAACGCTGGTCACTGTGGATAGCCCTACCGAGTGGTATAGGTATTTAGGAAAAGGTGATGGGTAATAATAAGTTATGATCGCAGGGATTTTCGTACCTGTCGACAATGCTAGTTCCCACTGTTCTCGGTTAATTTTGAATTCTCGTGTATTTCCAACGTGAAGTTAAAGTGCTTCGAATTCGAATAGGCCTATTTCAATGTTATCTCAATTGCTAATTAACATGTTGTCAGCTTTACGTTTTTCGATCAAATTTGATTTAGTTTTTATTTAAACAGTATGAGAAAGCAATATTACCAGTTTCATAATTTGCAAATACAACAATGTTAAGAATAAACTTGTAAATTTATTTAAAAGCATATAAATAATTTATTTATTTTAGGTTATCGTGAACAGCTCGTAACAAAGGGAATGTTTCTCCCTTCGCGCAATCTCCGTCAAAATCGTCCATTTCTAATGTAAAAATCATGATGCCGGCGAATTTTTCTTGACGCGCCATTTTCACCTGCAAGTCAATTGAAATTCTTAATCTGATAGCATTTTTTTTCTCTCTCGCAATTATGCTACTTATTTATCGATTTTTCTTTAAATTTTTTATTTAAATAGCGAATTGAAAATAATTACTAAAGAAAATTTAAAAAAATAAATAAATTACCTTTGCAGCAATGGATTGTTCATTTTCGTAAGTTATTACCGTAAAGTTCCTCACCAAATAAGGGGTTTGAGACAACGAGTCCCACCCGTACCGCCAATTTGTAGTTTTTGTCAATGGACATATCTATTAGTGAAAAAGATTTTAATTAATGAAAACATCAACTATAATACTTTGAGTCTTTTTTGTGTAATTGTACCTTATTGTATGTTATTCTGTTGTTTGTGCTATTGCCGTTATAAATCATACGGAATGGTTTACCAATTGGATTTTCAGTATCGCTCTTAAGTGCAGTTACCAGTTCATATCTTTTTCCATAAAACGGTACTCCTAGAATGAGTTTATTCGTAGCTGATCCAAAACGACTCGCTGCATCTTGCGCTGATTTTTTCTGTGACAACCAAAAATGGCAGTTCATTTATTTTTTCATTTTTATATTATTTAGGTAAAAATGTTTTGCGTTATATTTTTCATTCAATGTTTACATAATTACATTGCGATTTATTTATAGTGTGGGATATGGGTATAGTTTCAAACACAAAGATACGCGAATAAGAATTTCGTAATAAAAATGACTATATTTGATAGTAAACATGGGATAGATTCATATTCTAATGAATATTACTACAATTTAAAATAAAAATTGCTATTATTTTTGTAATATTAATCTAAATCGTAGTAATTTTCGAGAGGATATGAGTCCGTCTAGCGTTCAATATAAAAAATAGTATTTTTATACCTACATCTTTCCCCGTGTAAGATTCCTCATAAGGTCCAATATTTTTTATAGACTTCCTTCAGTAAAACCCGAATACTGAGAAAATGACAGAAAATTATTCAAAACACAGATGTTTAAACAAATAGAAAAAATACCTTTTTTTGCTATAAAGGTAATTATTTTTTATAACCTTTAAGGCTGTTTTAAAAATTTTGAACATTTTAATTTTAACCATATTGTTACTACTCACAACGCCGATTGTTTCGGTAGTCTCCATCGGCGCATGAGACATAATTTTGTTAGATTTAACACCATAGTATTCGATGGGTAGAATGAACCAATAATCGAAAAGATCTATCAAATCCGATATGTAGATTGAGGCAGCCCACGGCGGAGTTGCCAGTGTAGTTGTTAGCAATAATCCATTTGATTTAAGTGCCGCTTGTAGTTCCTGAAAATAGTTGTAAAATACACGCGGATGGTTTGATATAGTTACTATACTTACTTATGCGCATGTGACCGAATTATATCTATGGTCGAATTACCCCGAGCTACCTTATTATATTTGTAAGTAATTTTAAAAGCAACATTTAAAACTTACTTTCATTAGCGCAATAAACTTTTGACGACCATCTGCGCCTATGCGACTTTCATCTGCATAATATGTATCGAAGTTTAATCCATCAATGTTGTATTTTCTATTAAATCAAAATATATATGAATAATGTGACTTTCATAACAATAATAGAGTCAGCAATTAATCAATTATTATTAAACTTACTTTAAAAAGTTTTTAGCGTCTTGGATAAATGTATTCCTGTCGTATTCAATCAATTTAACAAAATCGCTTATCGAATAATCTACAGACATTATGATTTTCAAATCTTTCTTTTTATTTTTTAACGCTGCTATGTCCGACAAAGACACTATTTTTTCTGAAAGAGAATTTTAGTATAGCAACTAATAATAATTCATTCAAAATTTGAGATTTACCCGGTTTGGTTGAAGAAACTGGAGGTTTTACGGTCCATTTCAGTGGTTCTATATAAGATGCTCTGCCAATAAGCAGATGCGTGCACAAGTCCAGATCGACTTCAGCGATGCTGATATGGGCTGTGTCAATATCTCGGTCCTTGTTTTTGTAAATTGTACTTATAGTTCGGCAGAAGACTGCTGCGTTAGGAACTGAGGAGAAATAATGCAGTTAAAACAGAGGAAAGGATTTTTTAAAATTCCGTTACATTTCGCAAGTAAAACAGTTTAGTAAAGATATCTAATCACTATTTAGCATATGTAAAAGAATTGAACGTCCATATAGTCGTGATTATAATAGACTGTTTTTTTTACCTGCCTTTCATCCCGAATTATTCACCAAATATTGATTTTCGAATTATATAAAATGCAATTACCACTCGTAGAATGGGCGAACGTCAAGCACGCGAGGAGGAAGCAAATAGTGGCAGTGTGCATTTGTGTCATCGTAACAGGGACACTATGACTATATGTTCAACGTTGAGCGTCCCATGTGTGACTGACCGTTCACATACGAGGCTTTCTCAGCGTCTGCCTCTTTATTCGTTCCTGCTATTAGATGATTATGACGATGCGCCCTTATCTGTACTTATGCGGTCGTCTTATTTACACATTGAATCTCCTCTGTGCTGGGTCAAAGAGTTTCTGGGAAAATAAGTATCGTTGATGGATTACGACTAACAATTTTACAATAATGATGATTAGGAGGTAATCTTTTTTTTGCTTCCTCAAAGAGGAAGCTTTGTAATGGTGAAAAAAATGTTGAAACAAAAAATGTTTAAAAACATGTTTTAAGACTTTTGGCACGAAAATCCGTCGTTTTTGAGCAAAAAAATG
>UXGD01005655.1:0-13985 GCA_900474315.1 Torymus auratus
TTCATTATTAGGTACCAGAAATTGACTCTCCAATGCCCGCTAAAATCCGTTTCCCGGAGGTCAGACACTCTCCTTGTATAAGTCTACGTAAAATCTCTCGGAGGTATTGATTCTCAAGTAGAAGAAATGCCATCAGTGTGGTCGTTCATTCGTAAAAATATCTTCTACTTCGCGGTTCTAGTATACATTTATTCAAATCCATCAGAAGTATAAAGCTGCCTCTTTTCAGCCGACAGATTTTTTTCATCTTTTTCTTTTTCCCACGGCCTCCGTGATGAAAACGCTACACTGGTTCATGTGAAACGAATCGCAAAAACTACAGTAACTGCTGAAAAATATTACTATCATATTCGTAAAAATATTTCAACTTTATAAAATTTTAGAAAGCCTTCTAAATGGGTTGTGCGTAATAAAAATACTAGCATTCTATTTCAATTTTGTCCACGTAACAAAAATATGTGCATTCTATATCTCAACAGTGTTTTTTTGAAAATGTTTTTGTTGCTTGATTTGAAAACAATTATATTAAAGACTTTTAATGCACGTTTAGTGTTTATTGGAGATATAACAAATTTGTGAAAAATTCGATTGGAAATGAATAAATCATACTCTTTATTTTAACGTATTTGCACAATATAAATATTTTTGATTGAATATTTGTATTTTATTATTGGCGCTAAACTTTCAAGCACATTTGAATAGATAATGGTTAAGATTCTAACGACAGCTTCATCGTGATGAATTGAGTATGGATTCTGACGGTCCTGCTGTCTATTTGGACAGCAGGACCGTCAGAATTTTTTTCAACTCAACATTTGAATAGAAATTTAAGTAGCTATATATCCAATCGATTATTCCTCACAATTGTCCATTATATCGTAAACGTAAATAATTTTGTTAACAAAAGCAATATTAAAATCTGTTTGAAATTCGTTCAACTCCGTACCACAATTCCATAAAATACCTCTTCCGTCGATTCAATCCCACGCTCTCACTCTCAATTCCCCCGTTTTTCTCGTCGCGAGAATCGCGAATTTGTGGAAGGACGAAGAGGGCAAAGGGGGAAGGGGGAGGGGGAAGACAGAGAGCTTGCGGGCTCATTTGCTCACCGCGCGATTGGTCGTTTCACGCGCGCGTGATTTCCGGCCGTGACGAGCTCGGGAGGAAGAGATCGGGGCCCCCGGTGGTATAGCTATATAATACACCGCGCTGGAGATTTTCTTATACAAATTTCGGTCAGGTAGCCTGAGAGCGCGTGCGCGCTCGAATCGTCGTTAGAAGCACTTTGCTCTCGCTCGCCATTATCGTAAACGTAAAGATGTCGCTGGCACTCGGGCATTTTTAGAGGGTGCGGCCCTGCGAGCGAAAGAGAGCCAAAGAGAAGGAAAGAGCAGGAAAAGGAGAGGAAAAAAGTGGGCTTAAAGTATAATATGTTGAGCGTTTATCTTGCGGAGGCCTCTCCCCCCCTTTTTCACTGCGTACATTTTCCGGAGAGTGAGCAAGAGAGAGCTCCCTCCGGCTTAAGGAGGAACTTTAATACGCTTCGAGCGAACTTGGAATTAAGTGGAAACACGATTTTGTCCAACGTAACGCTATATAAATTGCGCGGGAATTTCGAAAAAATTTTACTCATAATGAATTTTTTACCCTCGCTGTGCCGAAGGTTATATCCTATTAGTCGCGCATGAATAATTATTCCTGAATGATACGAGTAATACTTAAACCGTTCGTTGCGTCGTTAGAGCTCACAGTATTAAATTTATGAGCTTAATAGCCTAACGCGCTAATTAAAATGTTTTAAAGCACTAAGAAAATCATTTTTTAATCACCTCTAATCATTATTCTGACGGGATTTATGAATAAAGACACTTGCAGCAGGCTAAAATCAATAAAATTTTATACCATTCGTGTAACGGACACAATGTTGTAGCTCACTACTCGATGCTATCAATGCTGTACAATTATATATAGCACTAATACAATTTATTATATTTAAGTACGTACAGAGGAAACTTATATTAATTAATATTATACTAAGCTCCATAACGTAATGAGAAATGCATATAATTTGAATTCCATTCTAGAGAAATTCTCGTTATAAGCAAAGCAAATCTGATTAAATGAGGATATTAATTCAAATAATTAGTATTAGTATTCCAAAAAGTTATGTTATTGTTTAATAATTTAGTCTATCTCTATAAAAAGCTTGATTGGAAAAATATCCAAATTTTAAAAATTGTAGGATAGTTTTAAAAAATTTCAAAGTGAATTTTCTTCAAAAAAGGTTTTTGGATTTTACTTAATCCTCATTTCTATATACCTTATAAGACACATTCAAATATATACAATAAAATAACGATTAAATTTTTATAATGAGTCGTAATTGTTATTCAAACATTAATATTCTATACATCTTTTTTGTTGCAGGTGCGTACATACGTGTTGCATAATATCTTCAATTCGTAAGTTTATTTAAATTATTTCAGTGAATAACTAATTTTCCAATCAGATTAGATACTTTTCCGTATGAATAACTTGAAATATTAGATGCCTAAATATATGGAAGAGTCAAAATTTTGATTCAGCTATCAATGCTTTACGGTCCAGCGAAGCTGTAATCGAAAAACTATACCCTCAAAATCAGCGCATCGTCCCCTTAATTCAATCGACCGCGCATGCACCGCCCTCCTGATTACGCTCTCCCCCTCCCCTCTCTCTCTCTAGCACACGCGGGTATAAGGGCCGTGGCACACGCACATCGTCGGGTTCATCGTCGGGGAAGCGTACGAATCCGCAGAACGGTCGTGCGGACGAAACTCGGCGCATATAGCTACGCGCGGCTGGATGGATGCCGCGCTGCTACGTATGCATTATGCAATGTTTATACATTATGCAGCGTGGCCACTGGCACGCGCTAGCTGCAGTGCAGTATACCGCCGCTGACGTTAAGTTTATTTATATTTTTTTTCCTCCTCCTGCTCGGCGCAGACCGCGTGCGTCAGCTTAATCAAGGGAGCGCGTTGAGGGAATCAAGAATTTCGAGAGAAGTGGCACGGGTATCGGGGTGACGTTGCATTATGAATGCTACGTGCCGTGCTAGCTGATTTCTGCAAGTCGGTGAGATTTTTCCTCTGCGGAGCCAATACGACTATTGATTTTTTATGAGATGTGTTTTCAATGCAGTGATAATGAAAGTTGGCTAAAAAATTCGTGTAAGAGATAGAGTTGTAGTTTGTACTTTGAAAATATAGTTTTAGAGAAAATACATAATTATCAAATGTTTTCTCTAATCAATTAGTTCTAGCAAATCGTATTGTAAATGTTAAATTGGCATTCGATAAAAAGTAGCCCTGCAACGTTAAACACAATTTGCAATTGGAACGGTTAGCTAGTTGCAACAGATTGTGCAGCTCAAAGGATTAAATGAGAGAGCCTTTATAATTTCTTCGTTTCATTAGCGGTGAAAACGGAAGTTTTAATTGAATTTGTTGCCTTGGCTTGCCGACCGCGTATAGTAACGCTGCATGCGTAATCATTTTATTCGAAGCGTCGCGCATTTGCAAAGTTTGAAGTTTCTCTGCGGAAACTTGGCGTTGTCAGGCGCACGTCGAGCCCTCAGAAGGATGCAAAATTGAAAAAGTCGTTGAGTTGAAAATAATTGTACGCAGAAAAAACTCATTGTGGGGTGGGGGTGGTTAAATTTGTCGAGCAAGAGGCGTGAGTGACGAGGATCTTTTCCGCCATTTGCTTTCCTGTTCTCCTGGTCAAGCGAGTCACGTAGAAGGGCTAAAGTTATTACTAATTTACTAAAGCATACAGATCTCTCGCCGTGTAATTTACAAATAAATAATGTAAAAATAAAAACGTACTGTTCGAGTTTTAGAACTAACTCAATTCATGCCTGACTACACGCGTGCTTGTACTACTTGTGGTGGATAGAAAAAGTCCTACTCTAGTATCAAAAATGTAAACTTGATTGGTTATGAGAGATAAAGGATAAAAAAGCTTTTTTTCCAACGCCTTTAAATGTATAATTTATTAATCACACATATTCTGCACACTCAAATTTTCATAGTGCCTTGGCGATATTGGCAGGTATAGGGAAACGAAGGCAATTCAACAAAAGCTCCTTTCTTCCAATATCCACCTCGGGCCTCCTTCCGCGCAATTTCGCGCTCTCCCTCCCCGTCGAATCGTCAGCTCGCGCGCGCGCGCGTATATATACACCGTTCGCTCCTTTGACTCGCACTTGCCTGCCCGCGGCGCACCTGTGCTCCTCAATCTTATCGGGCTACAGCGCCGCCGCCGCCACCAGCGCCGCCGAACCGTGAAAGCCGCGCTCCTGGGATTGATAGCGATCTGCGGGGCCGGCGCTCGATAACGATCTGGGTTATTGGATTCCACGATGATGTGTTTACTTTGTTCGGCCGGCCGGCTGGCGCCGCGATGTGGCTTGCGGTGTTTCTGGGCTTGCGCGCGGCCGGGTCAGCGCGCGCTCATTAGACGCGCACACGCGCGTGCCAGCCTAGCCCGGGCTTGATTGAACGCGAGGTGCTGGTAACGTTCTCTCTCTCTCTTTCCCCCTCCCTCTCTTTCTCTTTGATGATTGAAGTTCCGTGAGACCGCCGAGGGGCAAACTGATATTTGAAAAATTCTCGTGTGAGCTGAAGGGATGCTATAGTGGGAGCTCCATGTTTCATCCTTGATCTATAGCTACGAGAATGAGCAGTGAGTGTCAGAGTTTTGATTGATTTGATGGGAATTTCCATATCTGCTTCGTAAGAAAAAGAGTAGTTCATTATTGTTCTGCGTTTTATAACATGATAAATTATCTTAGTGCTATAAACATATACAATATCCTACCCTCATAAAATATCCAAAACTATTTTCATAACTATATTTATAACTATCAGTTGTATTATTATATTCAATAATTATTTCAAGGATTAGTGTTAACTAGTTGTGACATAAAACTGAAAAGTTATATTCATGAGTTTATCTTTGAATTATACGTGAGACGAATAGACGATAACTACTTGCGCAAATGCAGTAAAGGAAGTTAGTGCGCATCATCGCCGCTAGTCGGTCCATGATGAAATACCACAAACCACTATGAAACTCTAGCAATTCAAACTTCATGCGTCGCCGCAATTACCATCAATTATTACTCATCGTGTTACACAAAATGTTAGAAGACAGTTTTCATAAGGATTATACACAACATTCTTCATGATATGATTTTGACAGTATCAATCGAAATAGTATTTGTTAACTTTGACATTCGCTATTTCAATACTAATCTTTGGTAGGATTATGGTTTCAAATGCACGTTTATTGTACGAATCACTCGCTAGTTTATCTCATAGGCTTTTGTCCTCCAGCCGTATATTTGACCCGTATCCTGCACAAATAAACATTGTTTATTCGTTTACAAACAATCCAAACGGAACAGCACACTGGTGCCCGTTAGAATGACACGTATAGGCTGATAAATAATTGTGCAGTGAAAAACAAATAGATCTAACAAGGAGAATATACGGTCTTTGCGAAACGAACTTTAACAGATTTTTAAAAAATGTTTCTAAAGTAGGGAAATAAGGCTTTGATTTAAACTAATCATAATTAAAAATCTCGTTTGAATGGATGATGGTTTTTATTAATTTCTCACGGTATATTTAACTGTATTTCTATGTTCCTAATAAAAAAGATTAATAGATCATTTTTGTTTCTTTAAATTATTTAAAACATGATAACCACATATTATCATCAACCAATGATTTGGATATTATTCAACTCCGGTAAATCCTAGCCAACATATGGAAACCGAGTATTGCGCTAATGAGAGCTGGATCTTATAGCAAAAGTCGAGGAAAGAAAACTATATTCACCTTGGTACCTCTAACACGCAACAGTTACGAGGTACTACATCTCTGTTGCATAAATTATCCGGCATTAATGCATCACCGATAATGCTAATTTATTGCGAAGTCCGTGACGCTCACGCTTGCGCGTGTGGCTCGGTCTTTTCGGGCCTTTTTCCACTAACACGCGTGGCCGTATTAATCTCCCAAGAGATAGTGGACCATCTATCGTTGCCGGCCGGGATGCGCCTGACACTCGAAATCAATGGCATTCGGCTGGCTCGAGCGCGCTCGCATATGTAGGCCAGAAGTTTTTCGCCCGGATGTTCTGCGTGAGCTGACGCTCTTTAGCTACCTATACTGCTATATGCTGATTTTTATTTTGTGAATTCGGGCTGAAGGATGAGTTTAACGTTTATGTACGGGAAAACACTAAGCGTGCTTACAATATTGCATGATGGGATGCTAATCGATGTTTTTCATGGGTGTGAATTTTGTTCCTATATTCTCTACCGATTATGTACACAACCGCGTTTACTCTTGTAATATCAATTGTTTGAAATCATAATAACCTAATACCTACGGCATTAAGGATGACCGAAAAATAAATTTATAAAAATAATTTCAAATTTATGAATTAAATTTTAAAACATTGTAATTTTAATTTATCATTTTTTATATGAAAGTTCATAAAAATTGTATGCATTTGTTAAATAGACTTTCCTGATAAAAACCGGCATCCCACATTGTTTATTCTTCATGGATTTTTCGTAAAGAGGATTGACATTTATGACGTACCCATTTTTCGTATACATCACGTGCACTTCATAAAAGTGTATTGTAATTCTTTATAAAATAATAATAAATCTATGTACATATAGAACTATAGTATAATTCTATATATAAAATGATAATAAATATATTTGAATGTAGCAGGTAGGGTTCACTACTTGCACATGGGAATCAATCCACAGAATTATAATACATGAAAAAAAAAAAAATTCTTTGTTTGGTGAGGGCTTTCTAATGGTGGAGGCTAATAGATGATGCTTATGTTGCCTATGCCTTAAAACGTCACTGTGAATTATACACAATTTAATTTAACATATTTTTTTTTTTTTTTTGTACATTTATTTTGTTTTTTAATAAATCTGTCTTAAAATTCATGTAAAAACATTATTTTTAATCGAATAACGCACTGGTTTTAGAAATTTAAAATAGCTATCTGTGTTGTTACGTATGAGAGAAGGACAGACTGAATAAGTCACGTAAAAAATATGTGACGAGCGGGATTCGAACGCACGATCTCGAGGTTTGTAGGCCCGCGCTCTACCACTGAGCTATCGTGTAGCGGATGTGTCAGGGCTCGGATGACGGTCGAGCTGAGCCCGTGACAGTGTATAGTACCGTAAATATTAGTAAATTTTACACCGGTTAACGTTCGATGACAGAAGCGAATCTTTTCGACAGTATTTTTCAAATACCAGTAAAAAAAGAATCATACGTGTTACGAATACTATTTTTTGATCCGCGGGGCGTAAAATTCGATTTTGACGCCTGATTAGCAGGCGCGAAATGCTCGATTTACGCCCTAGGGCGTAAATCGAGTTCTATATACCATGTATAACAAATTTTTTCACGGTTACAAAGCTTCCATTACGAGGAAGCCAAATCTTGCAAATATCATTTTTCAAGATTCCAAAATACCTAGACGTATTGCATAAAACTCACGTTGCTTCGTAAAGAAAACTGGTTTATACACTTAACGTAAAAAACGAAAAAGATTTCCTCGATTCATTCCGCGTTGCAAAAACCTCATTCCGACTCTTCTCGCCAGCTCTTCAACTATGAAATTTATGGTACCTGACAGTGATGCGGGCGTGCAATTTTTCATTCTTACTTCGTCATGTGCAGGCGTGCATCGCTCCCGAGCGCATCCCCGACGCGTGGATTTCGGGCTCGAATGATAAAAAAGGTAAATAATAAAAGGAGAGATTGTGCAGAGAAAAACATGAATCTGGTCGCCAACAAGTGCGAATCGCATGCAAGCCGTGAATGGAATTTCTAAAAATATCTTTCTATGCAATTTTACGGACGAAATCTCTATGATTTATTGCTATGAAATATTATTATATTCTATCATCTACACGTGCTTTGCATTAATTAAAATAGTGGTCAATTTTATAATGAAGCGTAATTTTATTAGGCGAAATGTATAGGTATTTGATGAATGTCGTTAAATCGGTCAGAATTACAAAACATTTGATAATATAGCAGATTATTTAAGTTCGAAGCTGAATATACGGATTCTTATGAAAATACGAATTCTCGCGGAAACACATGTTATTGTGAAAAGAACTTCTAAATGTATACAAAAAATTTTGAGCGCAATTGGTAACAGTAATTCTGAGAACTAAGAAAAAGTTTAGATGAAAAATAAAGTGAATGGGTTAAAGTTGTGAGGAGCATCAGAACCTGCCCGCGTTCTTAGCTCTCGCTAACCTTCTAAGTATTGAAAAGTTTAAGTGTTAAATGTATTTGACAGGATGAATTTAAAATTCCTCTTACACACAATATTCTACTGGCACTCTAAGATGTTTACTGCATGTAACCTATAGTTCGACCGTTATCCGTATGCCAGCCATATTTCACAATTGAGCACGGACGTAACCAAAAACATTATACTGCATTAAAAAAGCATGCTAGAGTCCCCACACGAGCCGCACCGCAGACCGCAGACACACGCACGCACACAATTTTTCATTTCGCACGCAGCCTTCCACCCTCCCCAGCCAACAACAAACGGCCATAAGAAAAAAACAAGCTCGAACGAGCCCTCGAGTAGCGCTAGAGCCGAACGAAAAGAAGTCCAAGCCCCGGGGAGACGCAAAAAACGGCCGAACACACACGGGGGAAACATCGGCTGCTTCGCATCTAGCGCGGCGGCGGTCAACGACATACATCATCCTCCGCGCGCGTTGCGCGTGTACACCTGCAGCGTCGTCGTCGTCGGCGGCGTCCTCCTCTCCCCCGGGTGTCGTTATTCACAACTAGCCCCCGCCCGCTCTGCTGCCGCCGGCTCGGCCTCCATTATTCAGCGCGCGCCGCGATTTTTCAGGATAAACTCCCGGTGGCAGTAGCGTCTCGAGAGCAGCAGCAGTAGCGGCAGAGCCAACGCGCTAATGAAACGAGGCTGCTGCAGAGGCGCTGAGTCTGCTTCTCTCTCGCTCTCAGCGCGCTCGCATTCTTCGCGCGGAATCCCTAATGCGGTCGTCGGAGTTTTTCTCTGCGGTGTTGTGAGCGAGCCTGCGCATCGCCTTTGGTACATGCGCGCTCAAGTGCGCCGAGCTGTGCTGTTTCTATAGCTGAAGCTGGTCGGAGAAGTGTTGGCAGGATACTGAGAGCTTTTCGCACTATACTTGCAGTCGAATAACAGTTGCGGCATTGGGTGGAACAGGAAAGTTCATTAATTTATTGATGCGGTGTAAGTTTTAACAATTAGAATGTAAAATAATCTACTCGATAGCGCTGCTCTCGTTACTGTCTGAACTCACAACTTATTTTTAAAAAGCTCTCACTTATTACCTGACATTTCGAGAGAACTGAGAAATGCGAGAAGGAGAATAATTACGATAAATGTGATTTCCATATTTATGTGACGTGTTCCTATTCTAAAATATCCAGATTGATGAATAAAGCAATTAAAACTGCCACGTGAAAGAATCGCTATGCATTAATTAAGTAAAATCTCGCCATTAATTGCGTTCAGTTCGAACCCGACAGCTTTCACTTGAAATTACTGCTATCGATATGTTATGTTACTTTATTTTCAGGAATTATTTTTTATTCTTTACAGTCTAATTTAAACGATGAGTCCGGCGTTTGAATATTAGTACTAACATGTATGTAAGAAACTGCAATAATTGGATAGCCAGTGATAAAGCAACTATCTACAAAAGCTATGTAATCCTATTCGATGACGAGGTTAATACAACATCATCGATAACTATATTATCGTACACATACTTACAAGAGCCGCGCGAGCGCGCAGTCCAAGTAGATTAAGCCCACCGGTTGAGAAGTTGACTCGCTATATGCGATTACACGTAAGGCGAGGGCAAGTCGCATAACGAGCTTCTGATAAAGTAAAATTATCCACTACGCGCGCGCTCGCGCGCCGGGAGAGCGAGAGCTTTTCGCAGTTTATGCTTTTCTCCTCGTTTGCGGCTGACAAGCAGCACTCGGTTGGCGCGGCCGAGTAATTAACCTAATGACGCTGCCATTATTACAAGAGTCGCTTGATGTTTTTACACGCATGCCCGGGCACATCGCATTAGGCGCACCGTTGCGTTTATATTTGCATGGTAAAATGTACTCGCCCCCCCTCCCCTCCTCTTCCCCTCTCTCTCATGTAAAATAGTTAAATTCTTGAAAAGTGCCGCAACGTCGTTCGAGTGCCGCACGCGCGAAAGAATGCGCGCTAATTAAAGTCCGCGGAACGCGAAGTGCACGGTTTCCGGCGAATGGTTAATGAATTGCAAAAGGAACAGAGAAACTCGAAAAAAATTATTTCTCATTACAATTAAACGGGTTGGCATTTTATATTAACGACAGTATTTTGTCTGGTAAAAGAGCGATGTATTTATTATATTTTTTTATTTACTTCGGTGAAATGAAATTAATGGTCGAACGAAATGACGACGTGCAATGATTTCGAGTAATTTGTAAAACATTATACATCATTTCAATATTTTAATTTGAGTTTAAATTCTACACTAAAACTATTACACGACAAATTTTTTTCATAAGAATAAATCTACAATGGTAAAATTTGGAAAATTATATTGTCTATATTTTCAATGGATTGAACTCAGAGAGAGAACCAAAATAAACTATTAAAATTTACGAACTTGCACATACACGTGCTTTTTGATAAATTGGATAATAAATATATTCAGAATTGTATTATTTTTTATAGGGTTTCACATGTTATTTTTACTTACTTTACTAGTATTAAAAACAGTTTGAACTTTAAATGAATTGCTCATCTAGTGAAAATGTTTTATGTCCTACAAAGGGTATAAATAAATTGTGTTTTTCAGCTTTTTAGTTCGTATTTCTATGACACTTTAAAACATTTTTGTAACAATATTTACTGTCAAACACTATTAATCGGTAAAGGCTTTTGATGCCATTTTTGTTATATTTTCAGCACTTTGTACTTTTGTATTTTGCAACTATATTTAAAAAAGCTCCAGAAAACGCTTACATTTTTTAAAAATCGCTATCAAAGATTGTGGACTAAAGTTTTTTCGGAAAACTATTATCGATTGGACATCAAATCAAAATAAATCATTACCTTGATAATAATTGATTATATTGAAGCGTCAATAAATTACAGGTTTCGGTACTACTTCATATGAGCTGTGTTTCCAATTATGAATGATCTTAAATATTTTGGCGCGCTCCGTGTATGTATAATAGGAAAGTCTACCCGCACTCACAAACAGCGACAACAAGACATTTAACGACTTTCACTCACGGCTTTTAATTCCCCGAGGAAAATAAGAGGAGGTGATGGGAGGAATTCGGCCGAGGGGACATCCTCTCCGCGTGTATTGATTTTTTCGGGAGGGGCCAGTAGCCTGGTATCTCTCTGCCTTCTCCTACCTCTTCTCTCTCCCACCTCTTTCTCTCTCTCTCTCTCTCTCTCTCTCTCTCTCACACACACACACTTTCCGGCAACTCGGCCCGTTTACTTTGGTAGTCGCGTATTTTAGCAATGGGAACTGCTACAGAGCGTAAAATGCGTCACGGTCACCGAGTTCGCCATTCCAGTGGCGCAAGGGTTGCGGGGGGTGGAGGTGGGGTGATATACACACGGACATTGCGGGACCGTATACAACCACGCTCTCTCTCTCTCTCGTCCTCTCCCTCTTTCTCTGCGGTTGAAATATATCGGATTCGGACAGAGGATACTCTTTGCCCATGTGTGGGTGCGCATGTGAAAGTGTCAGCGAGTCCGGACTCGGGCGCATGATAATTCTACGAAGTTGATAAACTTTTTCACGTATAAAGAGAGGTGAAGAAACCGTTTACGGGCAACGTGTTGAAGAAGACGATAATATAACGCCATGTGGATGGTAAGGTCGTAAAGGGATTTCTAGGTAGATAGAGGCGGGGAGAAGGATAACAGAGGACCAGTGTCTGTTGCTGACAAAATATGTATGTTGACGAAAATTTTCGCACTAACGTTGCAACACTATTTCTCCTGGGATGTACAGTAAAAATACTACACCGCTGACGTGGCAAAAGATGTAAATGCTAAAAATTTATGCATGCCAAGTTCTGAATTTGGCAAATATTTTTTGGGATGTCTGCACAAGATTCTCCGTTTAATATAGTATATTACACAAATTCGTTTTCTCGAAATGGAAAATTTTCTGTAAAAAAGCGGTTACGTAGACATTTCGAAAAATCTGGGAAAAGATCTTATGAAAATGTATGCGCAGGTCAGATGCTGTGCGATGCTTTTTGGATTAAATGGGAGTTTTGGCAAATTTATTAGAAGTGCGGAGAGTTGGATGTAGAGGGAAAGAGAGAGAGAGAGAGAGAGAGAGAGAGAGAGAGAGAGAGAACGAGAGCAAAACCGCAGGCTAACATTTTAATGACCCCGTCGGTATTTTTGAAGATCTTTATTGCTCTTTTATATTTTTTGGAAACAATATTTTTTGTTCTTATTAAAGAACTACTTGAAATAAAAAATTATTTTCAAAGAATGTTTTACTTTTTTGAAATTCATTTCAAGCCCAAGAATTGTATAAGAAATTTCTCTGGAAAAGTACGAAATGACAAAATACTTCTAAAAACAACGCTGTTTCATTTATGAGAAATAAAACGAAACTATAGTAGCACGAGTAATACTACCACTATAGTATCTCACTACCTCAGTTGCGCTATAGAATAACAGCGCAGAGCAAATTAATCAGAAAATTAGAATGGCCGCAGATCGCTCGAGAAACGTACAGCGTGTACTCGCACTTGAATTCCCTTAAAACGACGGGCGCTTTATTAAGGGGTGAGGCGCACGGCATAGTTCCGGCATTGCTGTATTATCGCTCGGTCCGTGCACACGCGCTAGTCAGATGCAGGACCGAGTTTATGGGAATTGGTGGTTTAGTCCTCTGCGTATATGAGAGTGTGCGAGTATATGTGCACGCGCGCGTACACGTGTACCGAACGAAGAGTAGAGGATGCGCTCTCGACGCACTGTCGGCGCCAACTGCTGCGGGTATTCCAACCCGCACTTCGGATTGGGAGTGGATTGCGTCGCAACCTTATAGGAAAATTGACTGGGAGAAGAGAGGAAAAGCTCGAAAATGTTGAGCTAAAGAGTTTTTTAGTATACTAGCTGAATTATCGGTACTGAGGGTTTTATAAGGGCAGAAAATATGCTATTACATCTGTTAAATAAGGGATGTTTTAATTAAATATCTACGTCCATTGTGTATCTTCATAACAAAATTATTTTATTATATAATAACATTTTTTAAACTTATCTTGCAGTTCTTGAACAACATTAATTATACATGCTCATTATCAGGTTTGTTTTTCATGCTGCGTTTAATTTATTGTCAACTGATACATTCAAGTTTATCTGGCCTGCTGCTATCGTATAGTTTAAGAGTATTTACCTTGTCGCCCAAGTACATATTCTAAATTCATCCGTCTGAATTTGCACGAATCTCGATCTAGGATTATTTCGATAAATTATTACGATTAGAAAGTCTTAAATCATTAGACAAGATTCTTTACATTATTGACACCACAATCTTGATATTGTATCGAAAACTGTATATAAATATTGTATCCATTATTGTGTTGAATATTGAGGCAAGACGATACAATATCAAGATTAATCTTGCTATATATTGTGCAGCCTTAACAGCTAGTAGTACAAAGCCTTAATGATCAGCCATACGTACTTGCTTCATGTTATTTCAATACACTGATAGAAAGGAGTATTTGAGTCAAAGTCCGGTGACTTAACAGTTAATGCATGAAACTAAAATTATTAAAAATAGGATGATATTGTTAATAAACGAGTCAAATTTCATTAAGTAT
>UXGD01005656.1:0-13981 GCA_900474315.1 Torymus auratus
AGAAAAAGGGCCCATTGGACGGAAATGTGAGTACTGGGCTTCATTTTTAGGTACCAGAAATCAACTCTCCAATGCCCGCTAAAATACTTTTCCCGGAGGTTTGACACTCTCCTTGTTAGTCATTTTTCCATTTCGAGATTCTGCCGATTTCGTATGCTTATATACATAGTTTGTTGTTTGCATCCGCGGTAAGTAATAAGGGCAAAAGGAATTTTTCCGCTTGCAAATGTCCCGCTCCTCGGCGTGCATTTCCCGAGAAACTATTTCCGCGTAGGGATTTTCGAGAAACGAAAATCGACAAAGCCCGCGGCAGCAGCCGTTTTCTTCAGACTGTCCGCCTACGTTTACGTTATTCCGCAACGTCACCTCTCGTATGGAATATACAAAGGATTAGATGGAACTTTGAACTGACGTGAGCATAATAATGCGACGCTTTATGCGATCTATAACGTCGTGCAGTGTTTGAAATGTTGGTAAAAACATCAAATTAACTTTTGATCAAATATCGATCGAGATAGTTAGCTAATTTACGCTAGGCAACTCTTCTCTCCTCTTCGCATGAACCAACCAAATTAACTCGCTCTATCGGAGCATCAAAACGAGTTTTCAGTAGCAGCACCGAGTGGCATCCGAGTACTGCTAGTTTTACCGAATTTCGATATGTACATTCACCCAGAGATACACTCAGTGAGTGAAATATCACTCGAATGGGCTGCAACTGCATTTTCGGTCCAAGGCATTCGGAGGACGTCTCCCCCTCCCATATCGTAAAGTAGAACCTCGGCCTCTGACGTCTCTCACGCCCCCCTCCCTCCCTCGCTCTCCCTGCCTCTCGGGGGTGTTGCGCACACTCGCACTGTGCACGTTCAATGCATATTTGCCCAGGGCAAACGCGATTGCGGCCGCCCAAGTGTGACTCCAGTTTCTCCCGAGAGAGAGAGAGGGTCGGCCCTTTGATCTTTTTGGGGCGCAAAAATGCGTCCTCGTACCCGAACCACAAGCATAGTTCAAAGCTTATGCGTGGCGGACACGTTCTTCATAATCGCACTTGAGTGTCCACCATGATTGTATGTATATGCATTTTTGGTTCGGTATTTTCGCTTCCTTGTGAGATCATTTTTTTACAGAAAATCCATAATAATATTTCTAACATACAATTATCATATTTATAGGGTTATGTTAACAATGGGTATTTGGAGTTCCGCAGAGAACCAATTTCAGGCAGACAAATTTTGGTATCTTTTATTAAAATATTATTTTCTGATAATAAAATTAATATGGGGTAACGATTCATTTATTTAAAGAAAGCTCTGCCAATCTATTAAAAGTTTATAAATTTACTATGTAAAGTTAACTAAACATTGATATGAAATAGTGAAATATTCAATTTGTTTACTCTGCATACTCGAATATCAGCATAAAGTAAGGATGGAAATTTCCACTGTCCAAAATAAAAGGTACATAAGACGTTCCGCCACATGACACAGATTCACAAAAATATCTATAAGAAACAAGAGCAGAAGAGCAATTCCGTAAGACGAGAAACGCGCTGGTTCGTTGCCTACCCTTTCCTATAACAACAAGAGAAAATGGAAAGACCGGGAGGGTGGGAAGCAAAAAAGCCGGGTAGCCAGTCTATATTTTTATGAAAATCGATACATAGTGAAAAGAGAAAAAAGAGAGCAACTATATAGATATATTTGTTATCTAGCCGAGAAGCGCGAGCGAAAATACAAATCGATTTCTAGTCCGAGGCATCGTCTCTCGTCGCCTCGTCCCTCTATACACTCCCTCTAGGATGTAGTGAAGAAGCGCGGCTCGAGAGGCGGATAGAAGAGCGGGGCCGAGGGGAGAGAGAACGACGTACACAAAAAATATATACAGAGCACCGCTGCGGCGAGAAAGAGAGAGTGCGAGGAGGAGAGCGCAACAACGCCCTTAGGCATGACAACGAGGCCGTCCTTACTTTGTCTGGCGCATAAAGCAAGAGCAAGACAAAGAATGCGGGAGGAGCTGCTGCCATGGGAGGTTGGGAGCGGGCTGATGGTCGATGCGATTTAAAAGTCAAAGCGAATGCAGATGAGGCGGGCGTACGGCGCTCATAGAGACATAGAGCCCCCGTCGCGCAGGACGATGACGATGACGCGAGAGGCTCCTGCTGCTGCACTCAATCACGAAGAGCCGGCGATGGTGTGCATAGACGAAGGTTGTTTCGGAAGCGCGAGCTTAGGGAGGGCAAATTGATTTCTTTAAGGATCGCCGCGGAGATTTCCCGTCCGTTTCGCATTATGCAAGTGGCCCGGCGAGCAATTTATTTTTACCGGCGTAGAGTCGTTTCATTTCGCCCGGGGATCCAGTATGAGCTTATTTTTGGCTTTCTTTTAGCTCTTTAGACGGCCTCGTTATCCATTAAATTCTGATCAGAATTGCGATTAAATTATATTATCTTAGGCTGAATTGTAGCAGTGAGGAGACCACTTAGACTCATCAAACGCAACTAGCTCTCTCCGCAACCTTCCCCTCTCGCTCTTCATCACGCTCAAGTCCGTCATTATGAATTGAAACTAGACCGAGCCCGCAGCTGTGGCGAAATCTATTTATACTATAAATTAGAGGCGAGACAGGGAGGGAGATAATAGTGAATTCGCGGCTGCAAGAAATAATACGCGAGAAGGCACCGCAAAGCGAGAGAGAGAGAGAGAGTGAGAGAGCAAACTGCGAGGCGGGTCGCGGCGTTTGAGTTGTTGTGCACACAGCGGCGGTGGTGGCTGGAAACTCGATGCGCGAGTAAGGGGGGGAGCCGTCGGCTGGGTGCGTTCATTCACTCGACTTGAAGAGGCCCATTGTCCTCCAGACGCGTAATGTACACACTCGGGCAGCCCTGGCGCTCCTACTCAGACACACTACACGCGACACACTGTATAGCGCGTCTTCCTTCGCACCCGCTCTCTCCGGACATCTTCCTCGACCTCGTCTCTCCTAAATGTCGATATATATATATGGCGTATGTACGCGTGTTTGTATACAAAGCAACGGGATTGCTGTCATTTTCGGACTAGCACAAGCTGAGATTGCGCTGTGGGATTAAGGACTCAATTCGAGAGTTCTGTATAGAGCTTTTTATTGGACGGCGATGTTCTCCTCGAACTCAACTATAAAAATCATGCTCAAGTTCAGATTCCCGAAATATAACAAGAGAGTTTTTAAGGTAACTCAGAACAACTGACTTCTCACAGATGCGATCAACACGGGTGCACTATTTCAATACCGCTTGGGCTTAGAGAAGCTCCTCCTCTTTCTGGCCGTTGCTCGCGCTCGCACGGTAATGAAATTTCGGGACAATCGGCTTGCGTTGACGGGATAGCATGAGCCTCTTCGGCAAATTAAAATCGGATTTGCCCCAAGGGAATTATCATACAAGCGGTTTTCGGCCGGACTTTAATCGCCCCTGTTTTCAAAGCTTTCGGGATATGATGTATTCGAAGGATTTGCGCGGGATTAACATTGAAGGGCCCGTGTCCAGCGCCGAGGTATAAAGCGTATTTCCCGGCGCGCCCCGCGATCGTCATTGTTTTCCAGTTGTGCAATGCACTTTTTCCGCCAGTCTGTGCGAATTGTTAATTCAAATGCGACGTGCACTAATCGCAACACGCAATGCAGGAGCTTTCGGCGCTAATTTCTACACGTTCAAATGAAAATTATTTCGAGTTCAAATCGAAGAAAGAGAAATCTCTTGTAGAAAAATTCAAGTAGAACTTCTTGTTATGCTTACTATTCAAAAAAGGATAACAAAGCCAAGAAAAGTATGTGCAGACCTAAACACTTCAAACTCTTTGTGATATTCGCTTATATGTTACGGGACAAGTGGCACGCTTGAATAATGTGTTAAAACCTTCAAAGTACATAGCCAGTACTTCATAAAAAGATTGGAATATACGCTTAGTAAGAGGATTTTGTTAATTATAAATTTAAAAAACGACCGATAACTTAATTTAAAAAAAATATATTATACCTGAGGGGTACCGGGGTATCGGTGGGCTCTGAACTACCAGGAACTCTCAATTTGGTATTGTTTTTTATCATTATTTATTTATCAATGGTCTCTTATAGAGATAGTCAGCTCTCGTTGAACATAGGTATAAGATTATATAAAAGTCGCTATTATTGAAAAAAAAACTAATCTCTCTTTCCAAAAATCATGTAAAATCAAATTATTTAATTTAATAAAAATTGACTGAAATTAAGATTAAAAATAGGTGCTCGATGATAAAAGCTCTAAGACTTTAAAAATATAGGTACTTGAATGAGCAGTACCTCTTGCACATAAGAAAATAGTAAGAAAAGCTAAGAAAATATAAAGCTCTCTCCTTTAGAAAGGAAAATTGCATTAGTGTTGAAAACTCTTATGAATTCTTCTCTTTATAGCCCGCAAATATAAAACAATTTAATTAAAAGACCGGCCGGGGGAAATGTCACTTTTGTAAATCGACTGTCGCGACGACTCGATCTACGTGCAAATGTACTCGATCGCGTGCAGCCATATGCATATACCTGGCCGTAGCGGCATTCGAGCTGATCGGGCGAAGGTGAAATGACCGGAAAAATTTCCATAGCGTAACGAAGCGCTTCAGAGCTCCTTGTCGCGCAGATTCGCTTCGTTTCTTTTCTCGCCTCGTTTCCATGCCGCGCTCTCGTCTGACCGGAACGGAAAGAGAAGCAAAGGAGGAAAGAGGGAGAAGGCGGCAAAGTTTTATTTGCTCCTCCTCCGCGCGCAGACGGTCTCGTTCCAGCGACTTCTCTCTTTCGAGTCGTCGCGCGCTGTCGTTCCCTTCGCATAATGGCTATCGTTATCAAGAAATTAAGACTTCGTTAGCGCCACCGCTCTTACTCTAATTGGGAAGCGTTACACAGCGCGCTGCCGGCGGCCGGCGGCCGGCGGCTAAATTATGTTTTCCGCGTTTTCGAGAAGATTGAGACGCCGCCGTCGGAGTATCTCGGCTGGGGAAAAACGCTGGGGAGGAGGAAGCATGAGATGATTCGACGAGTTTTAAATGTCCTCGAGCTCTAGTATCTCTCGTTATTTTTTTTGCTATTCAGACCGAAAACAAAATTTTCCTTTTTTGCTTTTACGCGATCCGCTTTGAAGCTCTATATTTTTATAAAAAAAGGTAAATATTTAGAGAAAAACAAATAACGCCGCTTCAATAAATAGGCTGCAGTAAAGGTTATTGAATCGGGTAGAAACGAATCTGACTGCACCTTTTAGCAAGGGCTCTCGGCGTAGAGTGTACCACCTGTCACGGATGAGCAGCACGCAGATCTCCATTTTCATCCCTTTCATTCCACAAACGAATAAAGAGTTGGCACGAAAAATTCCTCCTTCCCCTCGACGAGGGCCGCAGTCACGTCGGCGACACGTGCGCGCGAACTCGTTTCCGAATGAAAGACTCGAGTTTCGAAGTAACGGCGTTATGAAGGATTTCTGACTCTGCGCTCGCGGTAATTATTCGGGTAAAGTGAAGGCGAAGACATCAAAGTGCTCGGCGGGAACCAGCGGCAACGACGAAAGAGAGAGAGAGAGAGAGGGAACGAACGGCTGGCATTGCCGGCAAATCGTCAACTCTGCGTTGCAGTAGCGGCGCAGCAGCAACAGCAGCAGAAGCAGCAACGCTCTTAATGCTACAGCAGTTTTCAGGGCACAAAGCGCTGGCGGTTAATTATTCCATACGCAAATGTGCATTTGCTTAATGGACTTGAGCGGGAGACTTCGCTTTAAGTTCTGCGACAACAAAGACGTCCCACTGTTCCAGCGCGAGAGAGAGAGAGAGAGAGAGAGAGAGAGAGAGGAGGAGACAACGCGCTTGCTCCACCCGCTCGCTTAACCTCGTGCACCTTGGCAAATGCGTGGCGCACGCCTTCGTCTACTGCAACTATTTTTCTATTTTTCTTTCAATCTCATCGACTGACGTTCCCTCATTTTAATGCGTCCCGATGGCGCCTTATCAAGTAAAAGCCTTTACACCGGGTGACTTGAAGTGGGGGTTGATCCTCTCTTAAAAAATTGATGGCCGGTAAAAGAATCCATGTGATTGCTGTTGAACTAAGCGGTAAAACTGCAAAAACAAAGCAAATTTTTTAATCTTGACAATATTTTAATTTAACGGGAGTTACTCCTTTACAATTTGATATAAAAATATTGACTCAATCAGACATATAAGGCGGCGCAATGAACATGGTACAGAAGATATGATATGATACTTTGAGGATTTCGTAAACTGTTTAAACGCATAAATCGATTGGTATTCTGACAAATTAATATGTAATAAATTCCACGATCTTCTAAGTCTAAAACAACACTTAAACACAATTACAACAATTAAATGCCGAGGCTGATGAAAAATTTTTTTCTTTGAGTATCTTTTATTTTCTTTTCTCGTAATATCTACATATAATCAAGGAACGCGTCAGATATATGTGAAAAGGATTTTGACGGGTCTTTCAATGTCGATTTCCGGCATCGAAAAATGAATCCCTTCGTTCTAAATGGATTTATCAAATCAGATCCTCAAATTAGATTATCATCTAATCTGAAATATGCTTCATTTTATTTTTAAATGATATCTCTTTTATTGTTTATCATTCTGCAAGTTCTTACGTTACATAAATGAGCAGAGAAGACTATAAAAGTAGGCGAAAAAAGCTTCAACTTAAGTTTTGGTTCGTAAAACGATGTTGATTCCTCAAGAAAATATAAACAATTAAAGATAGAAGAAAAAAATGATTCAAAATTTTTCTGCTTCTCAACAATTTTTCCAGAGATAGTTTTACTCAATTTTTTCGCTATCTTTGAATATTTTTTTACAAACCAAAACTTAAGTTGAAGCTTTTTTCGCCTACTTTTTCAATAATTTATGCTCGTTTCTGTAACTTAAGTACTTGCAGAGTGATGACCAATGAAAGAGATTTTATTTTTCAACACAATACAGCATATTTCAGATTCTTCTCATACTTTAAGAAAAAAGGCCCATTGGGACGAATTACAGGGGTTGGGCTTCATTATTCGATCCCAGAAATCGACGATCAAAGATAATTAAAATCCTTTTCTCGTATGTGTAAACCTCTTTGCAAATTAATTGAATATCAATTACACCTAATAAAAGTAGAAAATTAGAGCTTCCCTGTGTTTGGTCAGGAATCCGGCAATATAAATTACCAATAAAGTTAATCAAATGTCAAATACGCAAGGTAAAAGTATAAAATCGAACTTTCATTTCTCAGAATTCAGTAATACTAATTACCAACAAAGTCATTCAAATATCCAGCCCAGGCGATAAGAGTAGAAAAGTTAAGCTTTCATTCGCTTTTCTCGGATTTAGATAATATCAATTACCAACAAAGTTAATCAGATCTCAAGTACATCTAATAAAAGTAAAAATTTTGAGCTTTTCTCTGCTTCTCCGGGAATTCGTCAATATAAATTACCAACAAACCTAATCAGATGTCAAGTAGATAAGATAAAAGTAGAAAATCGAACTTTCATTTGCTTTTCTCGGATTTAAATAAAATCAATTTCCAATAAAGTTATTGCGAATTTTTAGAATTGATCAGTACATTTTCGTAACTCAAATGAAAGTTGGAAATTGATATTATTTAATTCTAAGAAAAGCAAAGGGGAGCCCCCTGTTTCTACTTTTATTATATCTATGAGATATGCTATAGAGGATCTATTTAGACTGAATCATTTATATATTTTGAGATTCTTGAACATAGCCTAAAGTTTGAACAAATTCGTGACCCGCAGGTAGTACGCTCTGCTAGTAGGTATTTATCGTTCATAATCTTTGTATTTTATTACTTTTTTAAACACCTGACAGTCTCCTATTAAGACTTTTTCGCATCACTTTTTGGCATAATCAATCTTTTTGTGTTTTTGATATCACGTTGAAGTAACGACAGTGACTGAAGTCTCCATTTATATATTAATATAAAAAGACAAAAGTATGAATTTTTCGATGAACTATTCTTTTACTTTTGCGTATACAAAAAAGAGACCAACACGTATAAATAGAGATTTTGCTCTTTTGTAAGCAATTTTTATAGAACATCCAGAAGATTGTTTGTGGGAATGAATTTACGATTTAAACGTTACAGGTGTTAGTAAAGTAAGTTTTGTTTTCTGCACATAACGTAATTAGGGATTTATAGTGATTTCAATGATTTGACATGTATGAAATCGATTTGACCTCACCCTGCTCAAGTGATTTTCACTGCGAGCACGCAAAAAGCATAATTTAAAGCAATCAAGCCGCAGTGAAAAATTCTTCGTCAGCCGGGACCGTCTCGCTTTTCTGCTGCGCTTTATGCAATTTACAAGCTGGCTCGGCTCCAAACTCAAATTCGAGAATCTGCAAATCGAGGAGCGAGTGGTGCACGGAACGATAATAAAAACGCGCGAGGCGAAAAGAGAAAGAGGAAGGGCCGCATATATACTCGGCGAGCCCGAGTACATACAAATTGCCTCGTAGCTCGCATGCACGCGAGCGGGTACCTTCAAATTACGCGCGGCGATGCGCTTATGGCTGTCCCACCCGCGAAGCTGCACGCGCATATATACCCTCACACGCGCGTACGTGCGCTGCAGCCGCAATACCGAACGTGGGTGTGCGCCGGCGCACGCGGCTTCATTCATGAATGGCAGCCCCGAGCAAAACGAGAAGACCGAATGCTAATGAGGCGTCTGCTCCTTTCGGCTCTCCCCTCGCTTATCTTCGGCTTTCTCTCGACCCCCTCGTCGCGCTTTATTATACTCTTCGCCTGTCCGCGCGCACATGTACATACCTACGCACTTGCTCGGTGCGCTTTTTCTTTTCAAATTAAATTCCGAGATCGCGATACGCTTTTCTCCCCAATCGATCATTATAATTTCGAAGCAGCAGACTCGCCACTTTTTTTTCGGACCCTCCGTCGCATTTTACCCGGTGAACAGGTTTCAAGGCAAAAACTCATATCTCTCAAATATATACGAACGCTCCGTACGCAGAAGTAAGAATGATGAAATTCCTCAGTTTTTCTTCCTTCGCTCGAACCGTTCGTCGCATAAATTAAAAAGGCAGCGAATGAAATCGAATGATACATTGTCAGTTGGGAATTAAACGATACTTCCCTCGGAAAATATCTATAAGGTTCGCTCATAGTCAAACAGGAGTTTTCTGATATTCTTACGAGATAGCGGTAGGATAAATGTCTGAGAAGCAGCAAACGTTTGTAGAAAATGCCGTGTCCCGAGGGCTAATTATTACCTATACTAGAATATTATGTAAATATGAGTAGCGTGGAATGCGAGATGCATGTAGCAAACTAGACTGTCTGACACATTTTAAAATGACTAGATTAACACATTAATGCATACAAGGCAATTTCTGGGACTGAATGAAGGTTATATAACCTATTATTAATACTTCACAATTGATGAGAATTAGGAACTGAAAATCGTGAAAACATATTCATAAATATTATATTCAACAAAGTTTTCTCTTTTTTTCTAACAACTGTAAATTTTAAAGAAGTTGCACAAGTATTAAGAAATCATCTTAGAGATTATTACATTCGAAATTATACGGAAAGTAAATATTTTAGAGATTTCTCGCCTTTAACTGTACCACTATCAAAATTATTGCTAAGTTTCAAAAATTAAAGGATGTCTAAGAAATACACATCATTTAACAGCATTTTGTTACCTATTTTTTAATAAATAAAAATATTCATAAAGTTTAAAAATTCTAAGTTATTTGCAGTCATAAATGCTACTTGTCTCGCATTTGCATAATCCTCTCATCATCTTTACTGTTTAGCGGAGAACTGTAATTTACCAAATTGATCGGTAATTTGAAAAATTCAAAAACTACGAGTTTTAAACGTCGGGCTGCATTCGTGAAAAATCACAGTTCTCTCGCCAACAGCCACGAACTCCCATTCAGCGAAAAGTACGGTCCTTGAATACGCGCGCAGAAATGCTTATTTCGCGATGAGATGCCACGATTACGTCAAAAGCAATTATTAGTGTCTCTTAATCCCACGTTAAATTAAGAAATAAGATAATCTACAGCTTTTGCCTTTTCTGCATCTTTGACTTCTGCAAAAGCTAAAAGACAAAATTGTTTTTTAATATGGAAAAAATAATTTAATTATTATAGAAATTATTCTTAATTTAGTACTCTGAGTACCACAGCCCTGAGCTGAATTAAGAATTTTACGATATATAAAAAGAAACATTGTTAGAAGTGAGAACTTTATAACATAATTAATCATTTATACTATTTTTATCAATTTTTAAAACACGTGCTCCTCTTTATAGTCGCTCAGACAAAAAGTGTAAGCAAAAACTTTCTGGTAATAACAAAACTTTTAAACTTTACGAAAGAAAAATTTCTTTTTTAATAAAAGAAATTTGTTCCTATTTATCTTTTAAATGTCTTAATAATTTCTTAACAGAAAATATATTATTTTACACTTTATAACCATAAAGTTACATGAATTAAATAATTAAAAAAATAGTTTGAATGCTTGTTCAATATTATGGTAAACACAAGTTTATTTTTTCTCCTAACATAATAAAGAATTGATTGTTGTATTTAAAAAATAATTTAACGCAATGGAAGACACTACCAAGAAATCTCATTACATGGTCTATTTGATGCGCAAACGCGGCATTCAAAGATCGTGATACTGTCCCCAATGAGACACGTTAAATCTCACAAGATTTATGCGAATGAGATAATCGTTTTCAACTGACCATTTGTTGATGTCGCCGATGGAAATCGAGACTTTCGATCGGCGCACCGGGCTTCCATATGCAACGGAAGGAAAACACAAAGCCTTGTTGGAATTCCATTTGAAAATTCTTGGTTTACAAATGTATGCTGTACCGACAAAAATTAAAATCCGTGATTTCCATTTTATCAATATTAAGTGTTCTAAACAAAAAGTTAATTTTTAAATATTAATACAAAAAAAATAACAATAATCGGACCTTTATGCACAAAAATATTTATGACATACCTGGAAAATATGATTGCAGGCCGGAATTTACCAATACAGATTTTACTGTCCATTTACATAATTTAAAATTTGTTTCACTCCCACATAATCAAGATCACAAATGCAGAAGTCTGAATTCGTTTTACTAAATTAACAATATCTGAAATTTTGACATATTTCTAGCCTGAACTTAATATATTCTTCGGTACAACACACATCGAAAAATTGAAAATGCCTATTAAAATTTTACGCATTACAGACAAACATTCGTTTCGTCAGGAGGTTACTTCATTGAATGCATAATAAATCAAACATCTTTAAAATATCTGTATATAGTCAATCACGTATTATGTCTGCCAATCACTAATTTCCCCTCAAGCGTATGATTGCCATATTACATAAAACACCTTTTAGCATTTATCTTAAAAATAAATGGTTGGCATAAATATGTATTTTATATGATAAAAATTAAACTGAAATAAAAATGAACTATGATTGTCAAGTCATTATCTTGCTTAAGATTTTATAATTGTGACTAGATAGACATCAATTTACGTAATTCCAATAAAAAGGAATATTGGATAGGGAAATTTTGTAGTTTGTCTACTAGCATTGAAGTATATATAGTTTGCAATTTAAACTTATAATTATTTATAAATACTCGGAGGCTGGAAGAATTTGTAAACGCTTGAAACGAAGCCATCAGAGCTGTTTACTATATCTTGGAAGAAAAATAGTATGCTTTTATCGCCTCGAGCTTAGAGATTTGACGTCCGCCATTCGATCCGAACAGTCCTAGGAAGCAATTATAATATTAGCGAGCCATTATTCCGTCATCGTGAATGCGCTAATAGCGCTTTTCATTAAAATCAGAGCCTCGTTAGGGAAACGCAGCGACTCCGTCCTGGGAAGCGAGTGACCCGAGATCTGTGAAGGCGAAATCCACTCTCGTAATTACAACGCGCGGCACACAGCGACACTGATAAAACTCGAAATTAAACGCTGCCAGCGCGGCTGTACACCAATGGAGCCGCTTCCTCGTTGCGCAAATACAGACGCGCACACGCCCGCAAGTTCAGTGTCGCGCGCCGCGCATAAATCGCCGGCCGGGTTGGCAATTGCCGAGCACAGCGGTAGTCGGCCGTTAAAGAGCCGCGGATTCGAAAAATCCCGACTGGAACAGACCGCGAAATTATAAGCGGTAAATCAAGTTAGGGAGGCCGTTAATCTCTTTTAGGCGAGCGCTTCGGAGCAGCGCGAGGAAAACTCGCGCGCGTGTCATATACCTCCCAAGACGACAAATAGTTCCTAGTATTTTTTCTTTACTGCATATACTCTGAAAATTTCAGTTTTTAAACAACCTAGCTGACTCGATATGCATATTTCTCTACCTCATGCATAAAAGATGTGCAAATCCATTGAAATTCATCAAGTACAACTTATATGAAAATGCATAGAATCGGCCAAGATTCATTGCTCCTTAATTGCATTTTAATTTATAAACCTCATTGAGTCTGAGGCGATGAAAAAAGTTTTCTCAAGCTTTGCAAGCATTAAACTCGAATTTACAAGCTTTTATATAAGTCATCCATAAGGCCTCGCGGAGTTTTTTGAAAAGCCAACTCGAAAGCCGTATAAAGTTTCGTCGAACAGTATAGGCGCTGAATCCTAATTTACGTCAAAGCCCGACCTTTTCCCCATGAATCACGCCGATTAAAAAGTTCGCCGCGGCCAAACGAAAAGCATCGAGAGCAAATTCCTGCAAGAGCATCATGGACGCGTGCCTGGGAAAAAATCGCCAACGTCGAGAGGCGGACGTAAGGTATACGCGCGTATAAATATTTAAGGATGTCACTCTCTCGAGAAAGTTGGCAATATAATCGAAAGTCGATGCGCGAATTCTCGGCGTCCGAGACAAATGGACGCTGCTCGGAAAAAGACTTGCTTGCATTACCATTTCTAATAAACATCGGCTGCGCTACTCGAGGATTTTAAATTCCGCGCGCATTTCCGCAGCGCGGCGCGAACTCTTACTATGCGGGAAAAGAGGATTCGGAAATCGCCGGGATATAGGCGCTTGAGTGAGCGGTGATTGATATTTATTGAATGTTCGAGCGAGCGATTTATCGAGCGGCTGAGAAACGATGCGAACGCCAAGGCTAGAAAAATATGAATCTCGAGAAGCATCTCTCGCGGCTATGATTTATTTTTCGGCGCGTCCGAGTTTTATGTGACTGCAGGCGGCGGGCGTCGTTTAGTGCACACGGTGTGCCCGTGACTCGTTGGGAGGGTATTTTTGAAACTAAACAGCCTCTCAATTCGGATTCTTTACAACTAACGGGAAGTTCAATAGCGCCGATAAACTTTTCGCCGAAAAATATGTAATATACTCTTAATAGCTTTGTTTTTCATTCTCTTCATGACAGTTAAGAGCTGCATAATAGAAATATGATCGAAAGCTGTGAATTTGCGGCAGTAATTGCAGCACTCGTAAACTGTGATTAATAAATTTATCAACATCTAATGTTAAATTAATTTAATAGTAGCTACAAATCTTGCTTGAAATTACGAGAACCAATGAATTTCATTATGCAGCTTTCTCAAACAATATTTATCTATCTTTCAAGAAATTTTTTTTTTTTTTTTAATTGTTCGTATCTGAAGTAACGGGTTACGTGTAAAATGAGATGTTGCAGTTTATGCCCTCTCATCATGCACAACTTGCTAATAAACTATTTTCTTCCAAAAAAAACTTGGAATTATGTTTAAGCTGTTGATTCCATGATAATATATAAGGTAACTTATAACTAAGTATACTAAATATACTACCTAGAAAAAAATTGGGAACGCTCCAAATGTGATAGTGGATTTGTAGGGTGCAAAAGTGTAATATGCGTTTTGTCCAAATTACCTGACATGTCATCTAATTTAGCCAATATTGACA
>UXGD01005657.1:0-13980 GCA_900474315.1 Torymus auratus
CTTTCCTTCCCTCGAAAGGACGCGAGTTCATGTCATAAAAAATTTTAAAATTTTTCCGCTTCCTATTCTTTTTTTTTTAAACTAACGAAAAGAAAACTAACTAACTAAAGGCAGGACGTAACATGTGTGTATGAGTCGTTCCCTGAGGGGCTTCACTTTCGCTCTGGATGTATGTACACGTACGTATACGTGGTTTACGACGGCCGCGACTGGAGGCGATAGAGATTTATTTGCTAGCCACGGGCGGAGTTTATATCTACGTATATGTATATGGTGGGTGGGTATTGATAGGGAGATACGTGATTTCGGGGTTTAGAGCGGAGATTGAAGGTAATAAAGTTTGGAGAATGTTTTTGACAGTGTTTATGATTGGGGAATCGATATATTGATGGGTATTCGAGGGGTAATATAATTCGGTCGGTATAACAATAGAGGATTAATTTAAATTTGCTACTGACAGCGTCGATTACGAGGGAAAGCGATTTTTAGATAGATGTTGTATATGTGGAGCATACTGTGATGAAAATAACAGGAGTTACCATAAATCATGGTAATTTTTTTGTTATGGTTACATTTTCTAATAATCCTGATTAGAAATTTTTTCCTTGCTAAACAGATGTTTACATATGTGAGCTCCCGTTTAATCATAGTATTGAGTAAATATAAGCATATGCTTACTTAGCACCATCTGCTGATTTTTATAAACGAAATTATCTGAAAATTTATTACTTTTTTATCGTAATTAAACGCCTAAAATCATAACAACTAGACCTAAAAAGTAACTCTTTTCCATATTTTGTTAAGTAAAACCACTGCATAAAAAAATGCAACATTCAATACCAATGAAATCCATATACCGACCAATTTTCAACCCTATACACTCATCACCACAACCATTTTGCGCAGATGATGGAGGGCCTGGAACAATCGCAAGCCAGCTTCCAGGTCTGGGACGACTCGAGCAGCGTGCGCTCGGCGACCCTACCCCGCCGGCACCATCGTCGCCAGCCGAGCGGCGACTCGTCCAGCCTTCTGGCCAACTCAACACCACGCAGCTCGCGCAGGCATCGCTCGCCCTGCTCGACCCTGCCGCGCTCCAAGTGCTCGAGCCTGAGCAGGTGCACGTCGCGTGCTTCCGTCGTCCCGTCGAGCAACGGCGGTCCGACCACCGCCTGTCCCAGCAACGGCAAGACCAACTCGACCAACTCGTCGCCCAGTCGTAGCGGTGGGAGTTCCGGTAGCGTGAGAGCCCCAACAAGCAGCTCAAGTCCAGCCAAGACCTCGTCGTTCGGTAGGTTGCAGGGCTCGAGGCACTCGTCCAGGAGGCCCAGTCATGATTTATCGTCGAGTGGGAGCAAGTCTGCTAATGGCTCGCCTCAGCATAAGGTGAGTTTGACCGTTTCTCAATTGTTCTCTGATATATGTTGAGTTTGTTAAAATATCCTTATGGTACGTATAACTTTACAGGTTCTGCAGAAATCGTCGTCGAACCATTCGAGCCACTCGAGCGGCAAATCGACGTCGAGCAGTCGTCTGTCGTCCTCGCCCCTGAAAACCACGAGCTTCTCGGCCAACTCGTCGCCCCTGAAAGTCATCCAGCAGGGTGCGCTGACGCCACTGCAGGAGGCGCAGAACTCCATCACCCTGCAGGTGTCGACGAACCTGAGTCCATCCCAGGAGCAGCGCACCTCGAGCACCGTCCAGAGCAGCGTCACCCTCGCCTCGAACGCCACGAGCACGACGACCATCTCCGGCTCGCCCGGCACCAAGATCTACGTCCACCAGAACAACTCGCCGATGCGCTCGGTCATCACCTTCGAGAACGGCACGAGCAAGGCCAGCGTCGACAAGGAGGAGAAGCAGGAGAAGCAGGACAAGGAGCTCGGCGAGAAGACCAGCTACAAGCTCAGCAAGGAGAGCGTGAAGAAGTCGGACTTGAGCGACGAGAAGATCATCATCAAGCCCAAACCCGAGCGACCCTCGTCCCTCTACGCCAGCAAAGACATGAAGCCCATACTCTCGGAATCGGACAAGGAGAACAAGCCCAAGAGCAAGCAGCTCGACGAGGAGATCTCGAACAAGCTGAAGCTCACCAACAACAGGCTGAACAACAGCCAGGCTCACCTGATCGACGGCTCGAGTAAAGAGACCAACGACGCGATGAACAACTCGCGCAAGCTCAGTCTGTCCCTGTCGAAGGACGCGTTGAGTTATCGCAATCTCCTGCGGCCGGGCTCGAAGAACAACGTCTCTTCGAACCCGCCCTCGCCTACTAAATCCTACGATGGGTTCGGCGGTAGCTTCAACAACGTCTACATCGAGAACCTCGCCGACAGCAGCGTGAAGCAGCGAGCCACGGTTGCCCAAGGCTCCGAGCCGAACCTCGAGAAGACGATGAGCCGCGCCGACCTCTACTCGTATCCTAGTCTAAGCGACATGCAAGTGCAATTCACGAGCCTCGCCGCCCAGAAGATCCTCAAGGGCTGCCCGCTCAACAGCGTCGACACCCTCGTCGAGGTCAACATGGCCGCTGCCGAGAAGCCCAACAACTGCGACGTCACCGTCCACACTGATTTTGGCCTAGTTTAGAGAGAATGAGAGAATGAATCGTTACATATATACACATTGAAACGCCTTCCGTCTCGGTCTTTTGTATACACTTATATATATACACATACACACAGACAGACACCTGCGTCGAAAAAAAAACTCTCCTCGGGTCGCGCTGAGTTCTTTTTTTTTGTATATTTTATCATAGAGCGCGCGCGCGAACGAGGATGACCATAATACACGATGTATACACTTGATGATATACACGCACGACGGGAACAGTAAAAAATCATTGCCATTCGACACTGCCTTCTAATTCAAAGCGCATTATTATACAAAGAGCTGTGTGTGTACGCACGCGTTATAATACGATTCTCTAAATGGAAACTGTGTGTGTATGTGTGTGATGACACGTCGTCGATTTCGAGCGGAAACGGTAGACGAATTTTGTCTCGTTCTCAAATCGAGCGCGTAACTGTCTCCCTTCCGATTTATGCAGCGCACGTGGCGTATACACGCGCGATGTGTGCAGGTGTATGCATGGTTACTCCTCCCCCATCCCTCCCTCCCCTCCCTTCCCCATTCTCGAGCTTACCGTCGTCGATGATACGATTATAATAACTATTTCCCCAGAGCTTGTTGGACAGAACGTGCGCGTATGTATAATGATGCTGCATATATACTCGTCCGACTCGGTGAAAATTCGTAGCCGCACAGTACGTTCGTTAACTCCTTTAAGTTCGTTACTCGTGCGAAATTGAACAAGAGAATATGCAAAATTGTGGCTTATTTATTTTCTATGATATCGGTCAGCGCATCGTCTTCCATGAGATATAGCGATCGATATTGTACGAATATGATCATTCAGTTTTGCGAGCATATACACTGGTCTTAAAAAGTCGTTAACGGAGATTTTCTTTATTTTCATCGCGAATCCTTCTTTGGATAGAAAATTTCAGTTTTTTACAATTCACGTAGACAATCCTGCACCGACACCTAGCAGTTTTGCGTCGCTTTACTCCGCGAAAGCGATTTGCCAAAGCGATTATTCAATTCGTTTTACAATAGCAGCCATTCATTGTTTTCTGGATACAACATTCGTATTGCAAATGATTATTATTAGATCGGTATGTTTTTTTCCAAGACGCGAGTCGCGAGAAACTTGCAAGAAGACTATATAGGGAAGTAAATTTAAAGGAAAAATAAAACGCACTAGATGAAAGAGAGAGATAAGCATTATCGATAAAACTTACAAGTTAAGGAGAGCGCGATCGGCTAATGTAATTCGTAGCGCACTGTACCACTAGTGCAATTTCATATGTATTTTTCAAGTGCCAAAACCGTAGAACTTAATCGATCGCCTTAAGCGTTTCGCACAACGAGTTCAAGATGAAAGAGTCCGTCGTCGGAGGAAAACGCCAGTTTTACAGAAAAAAATAAAACAAATGAAACGAACCGTCGTTGATAATATTAAACAATAACAATTTAGTCGTAGTCCCAGAAAAAAACGCGCATTAGATTACCGTATAAGGGAAGGACTGGACAATTAATTCATTTTTACAGAATAGAAACTTTTGTACAATTATTATAGATACTATGTACACCTCGCCGTTTATTTTATATAAAAGGAGTAAACTGTTTAAGATGAAAATTTTAGAAAAAGAGAGTTTATGAGCTAACAATTGTTGTGATTGAATTTTTATAGAAAGTACGGAGCAAAATATACTTTTTGTAGTAAATTTTTAAGCCTAAAGCGTTTGAGAGAATATCTTTTGGTAAAAATGTGACTCACGAAAACGTACGATCCTAGTCCTACCTTAAGAGCGTGAGCTTTGTACATTTATAATATGCAGCAGCGATTAACCAATAATAGTGTTTTGCGCCGGTTACATCATGTCATGGGCGTGAGCTGTAGACGCACAGCATCTTTTTCATCAAAACTAACTTGTAGAATATAAAAATTGTATGATGTTATTGTCTTACGGATGTAACGAGGAAACCGCAATAATAAAAGACAAAAATTATACCATAGCTGTCTTCTCTTTTCTGTTATCCCTTACTTTAAAAAAAAATACACAAAATAAAAAAACCACCATTATAGATTTAGAGTAACTTATTATTCATCATGAAATGCAAAAATATTTTGCCATTACAAAATATTACAATACAGTAAGTAGTTTGTCTAGAAATAAATTAATTTCTATCTACTGCTATCCATAGCAAGTATGTATTTTAACATACATATTATTTTAATGGAAATTTTTTTAGAGCAGGACAATGATAAAACACTTTAATAGAAAGTTCTTTTACTGCTCATCTCTACACCATATCTTCATAAATAGATGAAATATTCATCTAGTTTGCTTAACTTGATTGTTTGCTAAAATTAAATTGGAGAAGTTTCGGAGTCATTTTGTTCAATATTTTGAACTTGAGTAATTAGGGCGGTGATCAAATTATTAATTCATTTAAATTTATTCTTTTTTTGGTTTTAATACTTTTTCAATAAATTCCTTTATATCTTGCATTTCCTGAAATAAAATATTTTTATTATTATTTCTGTCTACATCTCTTACAAGTATAAAAATAAAAATTTACTGTCTCACCTCATCACTCGATGTATGTCCCACTCCTTGGTATGTTTTAAATTCAACATTAGTCATAAATTGTTTAAGCAGAGTTGCAGTGGCCTGACCCCACTTATATGGAACAAGTGGATCACAATCTCCATGACATTGCAGAACAGGTGTATTTTTGTTACCTATAGCTTCCTAAAAAGTATTTATGAATACATGAAATTCAGTAAAATTTTGATTGAAAGCAAAATTATAAATCATGTAATTACTGCTGGAAACTTTTGATGTAATGGAAGCCAAGCAGATAGAGCTATGACCCCTGCTAGTTGCTGAGGGAATGAAAGAGCACTGAATAAAGCTAATGCACCACCTTGACTAAAACCACCAATAACAATATGATCTGTTGGAATCCCTGCTGCAATTTCTTGTGCAATCATGGAATGTACACTTTCAGCTGCTTTACGTATACCTTCTTCATCTTCTGGTCCACTAGCATCTAGGGATCGCAGATCAAACCTGCAGATGAATTATAAATATTATACTCTTTCAAGTAAAAGAAAATGTACTATAAAGATAAGTAAAATTCTTACCAGGACGGCATTCTGAATCCTCCATTCAAAGTAACAGGCATTGTTGGACTGGAATAAAAATTTCATAGATCTAAATAAGATTACATTATTAATGCAATATTGGATTTCTTGTTGAAAAGTTTCCTATACATACGCAGTTGGACAAATAACTTTAACATGTGGTGATCTTAAGGTACCCAATGAACTGGCCCAGCCATGTCTATTGAAAGATAAATAACATAGGATAAATAACTTGCTTTAAAAGTTGAGTATGAGGCTTAATATTCTATTAATATTCCTTACCCTGTGTCCCCAAGTCCATGAAAAAATATAAGCTGAAAACAAAAAAGTAATAAACTATGTATTGCTGATATTACACATTTTTTTAAACACACACTTGAATTAAATAGAATGTACATTCAAGCATTAGTGTAAATTGAATTGACAGACTTGAATGTGTATGTAATTACAGTAAATGATTAAGCTTATGCAAGCAATGAGGAAGAACAATTATGGTTGTGATTTGAATAATTTATTTCTGCTCTAACATCTATTGAATTAGCAAACTCATTCTCTTGTGTTAGAAACACAAAATGTGAAAATTCTTAAATCAATATTTTATTAACTTTTAAATCATGTTTTTCTTGTTAGTTATTAGAAAAAATCTTCTAACAAGATAGTTGATTTAAAAACTCCAAAACAATTGGTTTTAACTGATGGTAATACACAAGAAATCAGAGCTAAACTTATTTTAAACAGTGCAAAGGGACGACATTGAAAAGGATTCAATAATCAAGGAAACAATGATATTAATGTACTTGTCAAAGGATAGTCTAGAGCTCTGAACACAAGATGAACTCTCATAAAAAATAAATGTTGAAAAAATGTTCTCTGCACTCGTGGCTGGACATAGTTGAGGCAGAGCGCACATTGCGCGCCTTATGTAAGAAATAATTGACTTAAACTTTATTTTATCAGTCAATAAAGATGCTCCAGCCGCGAGGGAACCTAACCAAAAAGACTATCCCGTTAGAAGCAGAGATCCCGCACCTATAGATATACCACGATGGAAGTACTCACCGTCGCCGTGTGCCTTGCGGTGGCTGCGATCACCACGGGGGTCGTCATCTCTTTTCGCTTCTTCTTGCGCGCTGCACAAAAATATAATCTCAACACAACACTGATGAGTGAGTGGTATCACTCGCTTATATATACTATATGTACTGGAGCCGACGACGTTCACGTCTCTCCCTTTCTCTCTCTCTCTCTCTCACTCTCCTACTCTTTCTATAATACACGCGAGAGGGAAATTGCGCGGAGAAGCAGTGGATTTTCTTCCGGAGAAAATAGTCGACTGCCTCAGCGCCTGCACACACCACTCGCTCTCTCGCGCTGCCGCTCTTTTGTAGGAGAGGAGAGGAGAGACGAGAGAAGAGAAGAGAACGAAGTGGGGGAGCACTCATATCGTGCATGCGCGCATCATCACGTCTGCGAATTCACAATGTTCTCATCGCGGCGTGTATACTTATATACCATACCTTATACACAGCAAACAATGTTGCGCGTTATTGTGCGCCTAGCGAGAGAACGTGTGTGTGTACATGCCATAATATGCTATAACTAATTGATATTTTTAGGAAATCAAATTCTTACGTTATTAGCATATGTGCACCCCTAACGGCTTTTACCAACATTGTATGAAACTGTTTGCACAAACCTTGCGAATTACCCATGGGATAATTTTTTCCTCGATGGTGGCTTTTCTTATGAAACGAATTTTTTAGGTGGAATCTTCTATCAACTTGACCATTGGCTAGGAATCGCTCCACTGAATTCTCTGCAACTTCATCAAAACATTTTCCGGATCACTAATCGCCATCGATACTGGCGATCTCTAAACTTGGATATATCCGTATATATACATAGAATAAACCTGCGATGAATTTCGCTCCAATCGGTTTTAGGTTTCCCTCCGGCCATGAATGAATGTTGTATAGACAGATTTTTGTTTTCGTCGTTAACGTAATCGTCGCTATGATCGCGTCGTCTGCTAGGCTGATCACGTGACATTTTTATAAATTAATGACCATTCCAATCTGCTATATTACAATGTGTTTATATTACTCTATAAACGATAGAGTTCATAATGTACTTACCTACATTATATTAAAGTAAAATTGTTTCTTTTTCGATAAAATAAAATAAAAAACTAAATATTCCTTCAATAAAGAGAATAGAGGTTATGGTCGTTATGGAGTCCAATAAAATTGTAAACGATTAACATTTATAAACATATTTATTTACATAATTTATGGACAATGCAATGTAATATGTTTTTAAACTTTAGATAAAATACAAGAGATAGTATCAAACACACATGCTCACTTAAGATTTACAGGTAAAGCAATTAGTGATTAATTTGTTTCTATTTTAATTAGTGGTTCATCAAGCGTTTCAAGGAATAATAAGGATTCAGAAGCATTCTTGGACTCTGTAAAGAATTCTGATGCGACATCTTTTGGTTGATTTCCATCAATTTCAAAGAGAAAAGAAGAATTTTTTTCTTTCTCATCAATAAGTACCAATGGTTTATACAACAATTTTCCTTCCTTGTTTTTAGCTGCATCTTTTTCTTTTGTTTCCATAAGTAAAAATGAATCTGATTTACTCTCTGCTAAATTTAGCAACTGATCAAATTTATCATTCATATCTGAGAATCCACTTAGATCTACTAAATCACTAAGATCTGATCTAACTTTTGGTTCAACCTTTTTACTGGAACTTGCTTCTTCATTTTGAGCTGATTTCTCATCTGAATTTCCATTTGAACCTGGAATTACTTCTTCAGCAACATCAAAATCTAGTATTTTACTTGGATCAAAACCACAAGCTCCTTCTTCTTCGTCCTCATCTTCATAAGCTGTGACTTGTCCAGGTTGTTTATATTGAAAAGCATTTTGAGATAGATCAATTTCTACAGGGAAAAGAATATTTTCTGATATGAGCTTTGATACATTAGTATAATAATCGGCTAATCCAGCTGCAAACTTTTGTAATTGTGTTACAACGTCTTCAACATGCTTGTTATCAAGGAGTTCTAATTTAACAAGAACATCTGCCCTTAGTTTTGCAAACTTAGTCCGGGCATTTTGCCGACATCTTAAAATTAAACGATATTCGTAATTTCCTGTTTCAACCCTGTATAGAGGTTCCTGGATTGCCATGTAGCTTTGTTCTTCATCATCCATTTCTTTAACTTTTAAACAATATGAAAGATATTCAAATTTTGCATCAGCATATTTGCTAATAGTCATACGTGTATCAGGAATGGCTTTGTTAAGATAAGTTCCAAGATCATTTAAAATTGGTTTTAAAGTTTTCAACATATCAATTCCTAATTTCTCCATTTGCCTATGTTGTTCACCAAATTTCGTAAAAGCTTCACTGGCTCGTGGTTGTGGCTCTTTGACACCCATGGATGCAAAAGCATCTCCAAATACTACATAAATTTAAAAGAAAACAAATATATTTAATATTTATAAAAGTTTTATTAGATTATTTTATTCAAGTTTGATACAAATATTATACCTTTATATATTTGGAAGAGGTCAAAAAAGGCGTGTAAAACAGACTTAGCATGTGTAACAAGTCCTTTATAGAGATTTTCAGTCTTTTCAAGTGCTGCTAGCCTTTGAACAAGGGTATCATTGCAAAGTATGGCTCTAGATAAGCCTAAAGCATCAGCAGTAGCATTACCTATACTTTCTACTAATCTATGTTTGACCTGAGTTGAAACAAATATTTTTTTTTAGTCAAAGGAAAATATTATTCAATAAATAAGTAATTATACCTTTTTTAAAACTATGTCTAAGGTGCGTCCTTGTCGAATATCAGCATGAAGTTTATTGTAGATGATGGTTACTTTTCCTCCACAAGTTTGAATCATTTTCGCTACTTCAAGTTTTGTTTTTCCTTTCAAACATTCCCCATTGACTGCAACAAGTTCATCTCCTGCTTCCAAGGTTCCATCCTGGGCAGCTGGAGTATTGTCAAAAACTTGAACAATGTAGAGACAAGGGCAAAGTGGAGCTCCACCGCCAATGCTGATACCAATAAGATTACTGCTATCTTTTTCTATCACTACATTTCCAGAAGTGATAGTCATCCCCCTATGTAAATGAAAAATAATATTAGAAACCGACACACAATATTTACCATTACAATATTACTTTACGTTATGAACATGCTTCATTAAAGTGCAAATTGTTAACAACATGATTACTTTTTCATTAACAACTTTCTAAGAGTGCTACATCTAAAATAATGTCAACTATTTGACAGTAATAATAACATTCTTGTATTTTACCTTGCAAATATTAATTAATCTTAATTCTACACACAGTATAAAGTAATTAGAAAATGTTAAATTGAAAATATTATTAAAAACACAAATATATCTAACATAAGTAATATAAGTATATACACTTTACCATATCGATTTCCCCCTTCTTATGTTATATACATGCAGAAACTATAAACTAAGCAACTACAATATATTAAAAAAATGAAATATATTATTGCATAAAAAACGATGAATGCATGATGAGGAGCAGGTTTTGTTAGTGATTTATTAGGTTTCACGAAGGCTCATGCAGAAATGAAACTTACATTTGATCAATATGCTGTTGTGAAAAAGTGGTAGACTGATCTTGTGCGACCAGGTCTACATCTGGACTAACAATTCCAGAGCAGCCAATAATAGAAAATAATTCAAAAAAGGCCAAAAAGAAGAATCGTTTTTAAGTCTTAGATAAACTCAAAAGTAACAATGCGTACATGCGATCTTCCATCATGTTCATATGATGCAACTCGACGTTAGCCAAAGGCACGGTGGGTTTGGAATCAGAAATATCGATTAATGCTGTTTCTTCAAGGGTCTCTGACAGATGAACTGGACTGTTGAGCGGTGAACTCTTACATGTCAAACTGTTCCACCGAGCCACGGCATTGTCATGTGCATAGTGCAAAAAAAAGCACATATAAACTGGAAATGAGCAAATAAAACAAATAGTTTACTAAATCTACAAAATTACGAAAACAAACATTTTATCTTCTTCAAACAGGAAATCATCTTCGTATTCCATTTTCCTTATTGTATTTCAGTGCTTTCCTGTGAAATAGAAGGCATAAATATAAAAATTGTTGCTTTGAAACTATATATACTTCTGGTTTTTCTAAATAAAAGAATATCAATATGCATACAAAGTAAAAAATATGTAATAACTCAAACTTCATTAACTAATGACTTACTTATAGTAATAATAATTTCATCATTATTAGGATGGTTAATGTTAACTAGTTATGTACATTTAGAGGACTAGAATATGATTACAACCTATTTTTTTAATAAAATGTCAAAAGAAGCCCAACACCCTGACTGATTAAATTGTGACACGTCGATTACTTGTGTCGCCTATCTATCTATTCTTTAGCCAATGAAAGCTCTTCTACAGAAAACTGCGGATTTCCATGGAATAATAGGATATCAAATAGTTGTCCGCAACGCCATCTTGGCCAGTACGTTTTGTACCGCGTAGATTGCTTGTTACTTTTTTTGGGTAAATTAAAAGTAAATTCAGGAAACATCTAAGGGTTTATTGCAAGTGGTTTATGTTAATTTGGAAAAATGCCCACACTTAATCCATAATTAAATAATAAAATTTAATTCAAGATACTTTTGAAAAATATTAAGTCCTATTTCGAAGCAGCGACGATTTAAAGGGAAATCTCACGAATAAAAGGCCACGTCAATGCCGAAAATGCCGAAGCTTGGAGTTAAAATTTTTTACAAGTGGAAATGACACATCAAAACGTATCTCACACGTTGTAATTCGCAAGATACACAGTACTAATTGTTTGTTGTCTATAGAAAAAAGTTTGTTATAAACTAAATATATTATACTTGTTCTATATTTGAGATTACTTGTATATAGTGTATAACAAAAATATAACCAACAAATTTTGAAATTTATTTATGGTGAATAAATAATTGTATAATTAAGTCTAAGTGAAGAAATTGTAAAAATTGTAAAAATGTCAGACGTCGGAGATTGGTTTAAAAGCATGCCAATATTTACAAGATATTGGTTAAGTCTGACTATAGCATTTTCATTGATTGGAAGATTTCGTATCATCAGTGCAATCAACCTAGTTCTGCTTTATGAACCCTTTATTCATAATTTTGAAATATGGAGAGCAGCCACAAGTCTTTTCTATTATCCGGCAAGCTTTCATTTACTCATGAATCTATACTTTTTGTATAATTATTCTCTAAGACTGGAGAGGATAGACTTTGATGGAAGACCTGCTGATTACTTCTATTTAATATTGTTTAACTGGGTATGCTGCCTGGTTGCAGGATTATTATTAAATTTCAACTATCTTATGAATGCCATGATCCTTGCTATTATTTATGTGTGGTGTCAGTTGAATAAAGATGCTATTGTTCATTTCTGGTTTGGTAAGTCATTTTGTTTTAATACAGTTATGTTAAACCATTATTCAAATAACTGTAATGAAATTATTTAATTTCTCTTATAGGGTTCCAATTTAAAGCAATGTACTTACCATGGGTTCTTTTTGGAGTTAACTTCATTATTAATCATGGTGGATTAGAAGAACTTGTTGGAATCCTCAGTGGACATCTATACTTCTTTTTGAAGTTCAAATATCCTCAAGAGTTTGGAGGACCAAATTTACTTGGTACTCCATCAATTTTGGAATATTATTTCCCTCAAAGAGGCAACATAAGAGGTTTTGGAGCTGCACCTGCACAACCTACAGCAAATGTACCTAGGGGTCACAGTTGGGGACCAGGTCAAGCTCTTGGACGATAATTTAAAGTGTTAAAGCTTAGGTTTTGAAAAAGTTATATATTGGACATTGCTAATAGCATTTTCAAACCATCATAAACTTCTTAAAATAAAAAATCATTTTTATATGTATTATCTGTTTATAATACTTTCAAAATTTGATTTCATCTATAAAACTTGACTAAACAGAATTTCCAATTACAGATTAAATATTTTGTTGTGATATTCTATTTGTTGCTCTTCAAAGTATAAATGATCTGAAATAATATTCTCATAGATATTTTGGTTAATAATTCTTCAAAATAAAAAATAATAAAATAAAAGTAAATAAAAGAATTGTATTTTGAAAATCATTTTAAACAATAATAATAACTATTAAGTTATAAATAAAATATTTCATAATAAAAATATTGTTAAATTGATGATTACAATGATCAATTGCGAATTTTTTAAATTATCTGTAGACAACGTTACCCAAAATATAGGTGGTGTTATCGATTTCCAGTCAAGTTTTTTTCCCTATTAATAAAATCGAAAATTGAAAATAATATAATAGATGTATGTAAGTACTTGTTTACAAATGTTTTAAATAAAATTGCAATATTTTTATTTTAAAAAGCTAACTGCGACGGTTTGAAAGAATTTTAAAACTATTTTAGTAAAATACTACTAAAACTACTTCGACAGATTATGTTCATACATCACACCTATCGCGATCATTACTATTAAGAGGATTGTTTGTAAAAGTGTGCTAAAAATGTTAAATGTTATCGATGAAAATGTTAGATCTGCGTGTGAAAATTTCTTACAAGTAATTGAGTACAAATAACGTAAATAAATAATTCTATTCTATGTATGTACTTTCACATTACACAATGTCGACAATTTTGATTTTGTTACAGTTCTTTTGTTTTGTAAAAATGTACAATACAATTATTGGATAAGTTTAATATTTTATAAATTCCGTGTAATATTATTAGGTATGTAAATTTATTTCCTACAATTTGTAAAATATACCAATCATTAAACAAAAATATTTTTCGTAATTAGTTTAATACATTGAAATGGTCACGTGATGCCCGCCATTGAAAAGTTACCAATCAGGACGACCGTACGTGCACCATATTGTCCATATTCCCGATTCTCCAATGCTATATATAGAGGGTCAAGGAAACAGTGTGGCAGATGTGCTCACTCTTCGCTGATTGGTTCCGCCATTAAGGAGGCTCTTTCACGGCAATACAGTTTGTGCGCTCAGAGAGAGCACAAACTATACCATGCGCGTCGTTCTGGCTCTCGGGCATATCGGGCATGTGTCGTCTGCTATTTGTGTTCATCATAATTAAAATATCTCAAAATTTCCCACGGCTACGTATAATTTGCAAGGTGTGGTTTGAAAGAGCAAGCTTTAAT
>UXGD01005658.1:0-13979 GCA_900474315.1 Torymus auratus
CGAATAAAACAGCATGCGCTAAATCAAGCTTTGCACACGTCGTATAAAAAAATTATGTTCGATACGCGAGTGAGAAAGTGATTTTATCCTCGTGTGGCCTTTCCACCTTCGCACCCACGAGGATAAAATCACTTTCTCGCACTTGTATCGAAAATAACTATTTAAGCACAACTGCTACTCAGGAGAGCCTTATATTTTTACCGGAGCGAGAATTGTTACACCTTAGATACAAATAATTTATTATAAATAATAAAAATTGTTTCCCATCTAAAATGAGCTCTACTGAAAAATCTCACGTGAGATCTTACGCGAGATTTTTTAGTATTGAGTCTATTTTAAGCGTTTTTGGGATGTATGTGTGCCTGTACGTCCGTATGTAATCAAGTTCCTCGATTATTATCTCAGCGAAATTTTGACGGATCATAACGAATTTTGGGCCATATACGCGTCTAATTATAAGTATCGGGCAGTTCCATATTGAGCCGAATCCATCGGAAAATAAAAAAACGTCAGAGCAAATAAAATTTTGAAAAAACAGATTTTTAAACTTAATGTATAAAAATTAATTTTCAGAATAAATCTAGCACATGCTTCTGCTAAAACTAGTTAAAATGCGTCTTTTTTACATAAAACATTTTTTTCTACGAACAATATTTCTAAACGCAATAGTGATATAATCCTACAAAATAATCGATATTTCCTCGTTACTGAACATGATTTAATTTTACACAGAAATGTGAAACGTAAGAGTTATAGATAATATTAAAATAATATTTTTTCTATGGAACATTTTTTTGTAGAATCGATTTTTCACGAGTCAACCCCATAACAACGATTTTTAACGCTGAAATTGACCTAAAATCGCCGATTTTCAGTTATAACTTAGGAGGATTTGGTTTGAACATTTTTGAGTAAGTTTAAGTTCAGTTCCTAAAAGAATGATTAAAAACGCTTAAATACAATAAAAATAGTCAACTTTTGGCCATTATGGCAGTTTTTCATGAATGTGTTAGTTTTCGTCGAAATATAAAATATTAGTAATTGAGATGTAACAGTTTTTGCAATGTCGAAGATATTAAGTTCTCCTGAATAGTAACAGTCGTGCTTTATATACTTCGTTTTTATATAGGCGTGCGATGGCGCGCACGGGGGTTTGTTGAAACTAATGAATTTTGGCTAATAAAGAGTATTTTAATACATTGATTATATAGAACAATTAATTTAGAAAAATATATATGAAAGTTGTAGATATTTATAACTCAAAGCACTCGATCTAAATATTTCCAATCATTTGCAAGAAATTGATTATACTCAAAAATGTTCAATAGTAACAAGTTTTAATTTAATCTGACCTACAACTTTTGTATTTAACATTTCTATGTGAAATCAAATCCTATTGAGTAAATAAGCAAAAATCAACTATTTTTAAGGTATTTAGCTGTTTGTTATCGTTTTTTCGGTTGAACTGGCAAGGTATTAATTTTACAAACAAAATTTAACAGAAAAAAGTTTTCATTTGCTGAGATCTACAATTTTTTTTTAAATGTTTTGTAAATTTTTTTTGTCATTTTATTTGTAAATGAATACTTTTACTAGTTACATGCAAAAAGCATTGGGTTTTGGAAAAAAATTTGGGTGCTTTGAGTATATAATTCTATAGAGAATGCAATTGTACATAAAAAGTTACAATATAAAAAACATGCTTCAATTAATCCACCACTTTTGTTCTTTTGTTAACAACACTTTTATGGAAAGTCACATGTCTGCAACATAGACTCAAAACGATTTTTTATAATTTTTAAATGTGCTCCCATTTTTACAATGTATAATGGATTTTTCTCCATGTAGAATTGCATAAGTTTTGTACAATATAACAAGAGATCTTTGTTAATTTGAATTCAGTCATTCGAAATCTCTTTGAGATAGTCGTGGAACTTGATTTCACACATACAACCATCTATACATATATTGTCAAGAATACTCTAAAAAGGTTTTTAATAACCAAAAAAAAACATTCTGTCAGAGAAATGATATTTACCTATGCCTTGATCGATTTGATACTAAATATTTGTATTTATATTCAAGCCATTTTCTTCTTTCATCTTCTTCAATACCAGCAATAACTTTGTCATTACTTAAATAAGGTTGCATTTCTACACCTTCTTTAGCTTCAGGAGTATTTATATAAAATTTAATTAAATGCTTTAATACATCATCATTAAATCCTTGAATGGTTCCATTTTCAATTGAATCGAATAGTTTCATTGGTTCAGTTATCCAACAAATGTTTCTTCTTGGATTTTCATTAATAACGTCCATATGCATTGTTGTTGTATTAAGTTGATACACACAGAAAGTCCACCACTGACCATTTGTAATAATCATTTGATTAACAAAGGGATAAGTAGGATCTTGAAAGGTTGAAAATCCTGTAAAAAATAATGGTTGCTTATTACTTCATTAATTAAAAAAAAAAATCAACAAAATTTGAATGTCTCTTTTTCATCTATTAACTTCACTGAACAATTTATAATTCAATTAACAAGTTCATCTCGACTTATACTCAGTATAGCGTAGAAATTATTTGTAATTAATAAGATTTTTGTTTTTTAATAACCTAAAATATCCAAAAAATTCATGAATCATATGCAGATCATGCCAGGCTGAACTTGTTAAATATTTTTGAAAAAGTAAGCAAGCAGTAATACAATTTTTTACCCTGATAACAAGCTTGACTGTATAGCCAACTAAAAGAACCAAAAACTGCTTGTGTTTTTATTGCATCTAAATTATCATTGAATTGTTCTGGTCTTCTTGTAAGGTATCCCCTATTATGATATGATATAAGACCAAATTCATTTTGATCACCAGGCCAAAAACCTGGTACAATTGTTGCTCTCGTGCGATCCAACATATATCCTACTTTTCTGGGATCAAGAGGTTCTACAGGAATTTCTAAACTAGAATTTTGTGAATCTTTCAAAGGCATTATTTCTTTTAAAGGTAAATTATGCCTGACTTGTAAAACTGGGTTACCATAGTACTGTACACACTGATTAATAGGCTCATCACTCCATTCTTTGGCCCAATGCCCTTTGCGAGCTCTAACTGTTTCATATGGTATTTCAAGTCCTCCAAAGAACCAAAATGCTTCATTACGAGGTTCAATATCCAGTTGAGCTTCTAGCAAGTGTGCATAATTCGTAGCTAAATTTGTTGTTAATATTCTATGGATTTGTTGACTTACAGATTTTGAAATTAAATTATCCATGAAAATTGGGTCTTCAAGTTCATCTTTGGTAAATTGATGATCTTGCCTAAAACAATAAACATATTACAGCATAAAAAATATAGATTCATAATTTTACTCCTTACTTTTTGTAGTTATACTCAAAAACTAATGTATCTTCAATTTGATTCTTCATTTGTTGTACAGAAGCATCTATTTCTTCAGCAGTCAAAAGATTGTCATAGAAAGAAGGTAGTTTTGGCTCTTCTACTATGTGAGTTTTTGTAAGGAACTGTGCTTTTGGTAAAGGATCATAAGGAATCGAACCTTCTCTTAATTTTAACACTTTCCAGCCATAGTACTTTGGCATGTTTAATTCGAAGATTTTTTCTTCCACTGTTCCTAATTTTTTTACTTTCGTGTGCCATTCTTCACGTTCGCGTCTTTTTCTAGCAGGACGAGAAAGATCCAAAATTGGCGGATATTTAATGTCTGTATCGTCTAATTCATTTTTGTTAGTAACAGGTACACTGGAATTTCGTTGAAGACGTCGAATCAACGGTGCACAACGTGCCAACAAATGTGCGTTCACTTTGTAGCAATACATTTTTGAATCAATCAAAATTTCCTCCAAATTTCTCAAATCAGGGTAATGAGAATCATTTTTGTTTTTTTTTTTTTTTTTTTTTTTATTAACAAAAGTAATCAGTGAAATGCCGCCGCCGCAATGAGTCGAAGGAAGAAAGAGGTTTCAGGTTATGTTACAGACGATGCAGAACAACTATAGTTTAGGGAATTCGGTTTTATACCTATTTCATACTTAATCTACAAAATTTATTAAGTTGCCTATAATTTTATGCGGGTTTTTCAAATTGACATTGCTGCAAAATGGATTTATCAACTGTTTCCTTAATAAATATCAATTCTATTATTCATATACCTATCATCAATATATATACACACACACACACCACACACACACACACGTACCTACCTATGCCCTATGCCTACCCAACTTATAACAACTACCCACATATAGGTGGGTTACTAAAATCTCTTATAAGTTTTGACGCATCAGTTACAATTGCACGGTCAGCGATAAGTATTATTTCGCCGATATTATTAAACCGATAGATAATATAAGTCGAAACAAGAGAGGTAGAAGATACTAAATCAGTGCGTAAGACAGAGACACAAGATACGTTTTATCGGTGTAGCTGTAGCCCAAGCTTCGAGCATATATATACCACTGGTATTCGCACGGGGCAAGGCGGTAAGGGGGCAGGGTACGGGTATAGTGTGGATTCTACCTTAGGTTTAGCCGTTTAGGTACTATAGAGTACTACTCGTAGACTTCCCCGCCGATTGGTTGAGCTTTTAAACCACCAATCATCAAGGAAGCCTATATGAGTAGTAAACACATACGGGATATACAGCATTTATTCGGTATGCGATGATGGCATTTGGATTTCGGCGGTACTTAGGTAATAAACAGTAAAGTTGTGTGTGTATCAGTCATCAGTGTATGTGTTATTAATGTATATATAGGTACTAGGCTTATACTAGGTAACTAGGTACTGAATAACTATATACACATTACATATTAGAGTTTACACGGACAACGTCGACGAACAGCGCAGGCGCATATAACTTAGCAGCAGTTCTCTCGGCCGCGATCGCAGTCTGCGAACTGCGGAACAAGAAAAAATGTCGGCTAGCAGCTGAGCTCCGACGGCTCTGAAGAGCTGCGCGCGCGCGAAAAATACCTTCGCATAATCGCATTGTTCTCGATCGTATACGGTATACACGCAGTACGCAAACCACAGGGTAGCGGTACCTCGAAAAAGATAGAGGACCCAAAGGATAATAGGAGTTGCTGCGGTGCGGGTTCATTATATAGTATTGGTACTCGCGCGCAACGTCTATACGGAAGGTGTGTTCAGTTAAGCCACTGCTGATGGCTCCCTTTATCATGCGCCAGGCAGGCGACATGAGAGGGCCAAGCAACGGAAGAGAGAGATAAACAGTACCTATATAGACCGCGCGCGGTCCAAACGAGTGACAAGAAGATAAGACAAGTGTGTGTCCGCCCCCGCGACACACTATCGGCGCTGCGGCGTTTTTAAAGGTTATAACTGCTACAGCTCCGAATACGTCGTGCCTATTCCCGTCTCTCTCAGTTGCACCTGCGCGCGCTTAGCTCGCATGTTAATACGAGTGTACAAAATATATATATATATATATATACATATATATCAGTGGGACTGGGAGGGAGAGTGCGACTTACGCACGCTATCCTCCTCTGCCTCTCGCGCTCTCTGCAATTTTCCGGAAAGGCAGATATCAGGCGCCGATCAGGCCTGCTTCATTGCCAGCAGCATTCAGCACCGTGCGAAAAGCAGAGCCGACGAGCGACGACAATAACAGTAGCGGTGGCTGCGGCTTAGACACGTCCTTGTCTCTCTCGCGGTCAATAATCATAATAAAAGCCTCGCTCGAGAACGGCAGCTCTCTGCGGGACAGTGTGTAGTAGGAGGCCGCGCGCAAAGTAGGAGGAGGAGGAGGAGGCGGAGGAGGAGGAGACCAAAGGAGAGAAAAGACAGACGGGCAGTGCGCGCGAGAAAGAGCGAGCGAGCGAGTGAGCGAAAGACAACGAGAGCCGAGCCTTATGTCAAGCCCGCACTTGGCCGCTGCTCGGCGCAGGGACGACGACGAGGACGACGGGCCGCGTAGTGCGACGAGGCCGACGACGAACGAGGAGGCGTCGAGGAGAAGGAGGAGAAGGAGGATTGCCGCACGCACCCTCGTCGTCACCAGCAGCGGAGCCCAGAAACCCTTGCCAGCATGAAGAAGCTCTTTTCAAAGATCGAAAACACCGGGGGAAAGGAAACCAGCAGCTACCTGGGCAAGGTTTTCGTGGTCGGTCGGCTCACCGTCACCGTGGAGGAAGTCCTGGCCGAAGGTGACTGACGTCTGCCCCCTACGCCCCACTCCTTTATCTCTCTCTCTCGCTCTCTCTCCCTCGCCCTCTTTTCTATCCATCTCTCTTTCTCCTCTCTTGATAGGTGTATATCTAGTGCGTGTCTATAGATCCGTCCCCGTCTCTCGCGGTCTTCTGCTCTATTTGTGCTCGCGCTTCCTTCTCTCGGCGACGATGGCATAGCAAACCCAGGGCTTTCCCCTAGGGGTGACATGGCCTCTTTCTCCGACTTCTTTTTGCTCTCATTTTCTAGGAGCCGTGCCCGTCCGGCCGTATAATAATCGACGGAAAAGTCGGCAACGTGCCCGCCTAAGCACTTTCACCCGTGTGCCTTGGTTTTTTCATACGTTGCCACAGAGCTCGGCGATTGCACGAAAATCGCTGTTCAGACAGTACTTGACTATACGCATTGTTTTTTTTTTTTTTTTGGTTGCTCTTTTTCTAGAGTCACTGAAATCTTCTCGACAACATTAGAACTCCTTACTTCTTTCTTCACTGTAACTACCTAAATTGATAGCTCTTGATCATCTTATTATTATACCAAATGGACTTTAAAGCATCTGTACATGAATATGCCAATGGCTTCAAATAATTTGATATTACTCAACAAAAATATTCAGGCTACCAATACTACTCTAGCCCTGATAAGCATAAACTGGCATTTATGAAATTTTGAATGTATTGAACCAGTAATCTTATCGTTACAGATAATAGTTACCTATAGCCTTTGCTACACTGATTGAATCTAGAAATCACATAAATAAATTTTAAATCACAAAATTTCTCAATGATAAATTCATTATAGTATAATATAAAAACAAAAATAGCTTTTATATTGATTAATGATCGATAAATTATAATCACCCACTTAACAAATTATTTTTAAAAATTTCAATAAACTATTTTTCTATGTTGTATTCTCAAATCAAATATGATATTAACCTTTTTTATTATAGGAGGATTTGCCATAGTCTTCCTAGTCAAATCTTTGGGTACTCGCTATGCGCTCAAGCGCATGTATGTTAACAACGAACATGATCTCAATGTTTGTAAGAGAGAAATACAAATTGCAGTAAGTAATAATTACCTTGTAGTTTTTTCTTCTACTTTAATATAAGTTCATTCACATCTTGTAAGAAAATATCAAATTCAAATTTCATTTATCTAGCAAGATATTAGTACTTAAGTAAACACAAAATTAAAGCGTACCTAAGAATATTAACAATATTTGCTTTTATCTGAATCAAACATCAAAATTTTACCTTTATCCAGTGTATTTTTATATTTATATCTAATTAAGATAGATATAGAATTTGAAATCTTTTTTAATAAGCATAGTTTTCCTATCAAATGAACATATTCAAAAGTTTAAAATATTAAAATATTCTAAAAAAAATTTTATTTTAGAGCAACCTGAGTGGACACAAAAACATTATAGGATATGTAGATAGCAGTATTACACACACAGGAGGAGGAGTTCATGAACTCCTTCTCCTCATGCCTTATTGTAAATCACAAGTTCTTCAAATGATGAACTCCAGGTATTTATAAATTAAATTTTTTTTAAATACATATAAGGTAAGTTAGTCTTACGTATTCATTATTCCAAACTTTCAGGTTACAGACAGGTTTTACAGAACAAGAAGTGCTTCAAATATTTTGTGATGTTTGTGAAGCTGTATCTCGATTACATCATTGTCAAACTCCTATTGTTCATAGAGACTTAAAGGTTTGTAATACTAAAAAGGAGAAAGAAATGATATATCATTAAAAAAACAAAATATTATATTTATTTTATATTATATAATATAAAATTTATTAGCCCTATCAAAATACCATAAAAGTTCATTATTAGATAATTTTAAATAAACAAAAACTTTGATTAAAGAAATATTTAATGTTTCTAGGTAGAAAATATTTTACTGGCAGATTCAGGAAACTATGTTTTGTGTGATTTTGGATCTGCAACAGGAAAAGTTCTCAATCCAAGTGTTCATGGAGCATCTGTTGTAGAAGAAGAAATTAAAAAATATACAACACTTAGTTACAGAGCACCTGAAATGGTTGATATGTATTGTGGAAAACCAATTACAACAAAAGCCGATATTTGGGTATTTATCAATAAAAAAAAAGTGGCCTTCAAAATTTAAACTGTAATTGCATTTATCAATACATTTATTTATTTATTTACAGGCTCTTGGGTGTTTGCTCTACAAATTATGTTTTTTTACGCTGCCTTTTGGAGAAAGCACTCTTGCCATCCAGTCTGGAAATTTTACCATACCTGATAGTTCAAGGTTTGTTTTTATTATACTTTTGCTTTGCATACATCTTTGTAATAAATAATTAAAAACTTTTTTTTAGGTATAGTAAGGCGTTACACAGTTTAATACGGTATATGCTAGAACCAGATCCTGATATTCGTCCTGACATCTACCAAGTATCAGCTATTGCATTCCAGATTTTAGGAAAAGAAAATCCAGTTCAAAATTTACATGTAAGTTAATAACATAAATGATATTTTCGCACATATTATTTTCGCACACAGATGTACATGCAAATAGAATAATAATAATATTAATTTAATAGTAAAATTAAAAATTTTGTTTCATATAAACAATTTTAACCATCATATGGTTTACAGAAAGTTTCCACGCCTACGGTAGAAAATTTACCATCTCCATTGATGGAATCAGAAAGCATAAAACGATCTGCTTCTGTTAAAATTCCGAAAACCACGACTATAACAACCGTTGAGGGCACTTCTGTAACGCCCAGACAAAGACCAAAGGGGCAAAGTGTTAGTACTGGGCCTATCAGTTTGAGTGGCCAAATAGTTAGTCAGATATCAGGTCAAGGAAACCAACTACAACCACAGAGCCCGGCGGGAAACCAAGTCTCGTACGTGCAGGTTAATCAACAAATTACTCCCATCAATGCTCCCCAAGCTTTTTTGCAGCCAATTCCTGGTAATAATCAGCAAACCCTGCAACATCCGTCGCAGTCATCCTTTACTCAAGTGCCACCACACATTCCTTCGCCTAATCAGACTGCTACTCCCTTTGGACAATCTCAAGGACAGCCATTGTTTAGTCAGTCGCAGAGTCCTATGTCAAGTCACTCTCCTCTAGCTCAACAATCACCTGTCACAGTACCAGACAAGAACCTTTATTACTTTGATTCAAGGCAACACGATCCAAGAACTCCAGTAGCACCAGGAAATGATGAAAATTTGGAAGCATTATTTCCTCCATCTGGTAAGTTGTTAAATAAAACTATTTATTTACTTTAAAATTATTATTTTTTTATCTTAAAATGATTATTATTTTTAAAGTTATATAATATAATATAATTTAATTATTTTATCAGAATGATAGGTTTAAACAAATTTTGAGTCATTAGAAATTACTTCAATCTCTTATTTAAAAATCTATTATTTTGGTATTATGAAATAGCTTATAGAAACTTCAATTTACTTTCTCCCTAATAAATATAAATTATCCTGGTATGATAAAATATTGTCATATGAATAATTTTCTGCAGTAAACAGTTGAGAGTTTGAAAGTAACTACATAATACAAGAATTATTTTAATAGTGCAAGAGGGTGGTATTTATGTAGTATAAAAGCAATCCCAAACAAAAACATAAAATTAAATTAATTAAGTAGATTAATATATTTAACATTACATATTATTAACATACCTGAAGTTACATACATATTAGTTATAAATTAGTGTTTAATTAATTTTGACTCGACATTAAACAATTTTATTAATTTAATTAATCATTTTTAATATACCTGGAATCATTGTATTTAGTAAAGTTTTCTATGTTTTTCAGGTTATCCTGATCCTTTCAAAGATGACGGTCGTTCTCTTCCTGGACCTGGTCCAGCTCCCGCCAAGATCCCACCTCCAGTAGCTCCGAAACCAAGCGCCGCAATCGTCCAACAAAAATTGATCACACCTACGAGTGGTACAGCTCCGCCGACGAAGTTTGCTCCTTCTACGCAAGTATCAACTAACTTAAGCCAAAACTTGGCCCCACCAGTGTTGCCAAAGCCCGTCAACAAGACGGAAAGTCAAAACATAAGTTCAAGCACCTCACCCCCGGAAAGTCCGACGTTAAATTCGTCACGGCACAGGCGGAACGTCAGTGACACAAGCGCGTTTAATAAGTGAGTTTTTCATCAATCATTTCATGAAATGTTTTTTTAAGTATACGCATACATTAAATCCAATTATAGATAGATTGTTTCAACAAATTTAAAACCAATCAAACTAAAATTTAACTTTTTATTCAGCAAGTGTTTGTATTTTTAGAAGGGTATTCTTAAAATTATACAAATACGAATGTTCACAATATTATAGGTACAGACTAACCAAATTATATTTTTTTAGAGGGAATTGTGATAAAACTGTAAAAATTTTTTTATTTTCAATTTTTTATTGAATAATACACACACACACACACACACAAACAAACAAAAACAGGAAAAAAATTATATAGTGCTTTTATCAAATTTGTATATTCAAAATTACATAATTTTTACCATTTTCTCTGTGTCTTAAAAAAAAAGAGAAAAAATTATGGGTTCAATATGTACAAATGTTAAGTACAAAAGAATCCATAGATAAAATCCATTAAAAATATCTAAATTCTCTGGAAACCATGTATTTTTAATTTCAGTGCTATAAAGATGAATTTTTCTTAATTAAATTCACATATAAAACTTACAGATCTATTTTAAAAAAACTTTTGTTTTTCTAAAAGTTTAAACATTATGAAATTATATAAAAATTCAATTATTTTTATTCTCATATAGTTAAATATAATTAATGATATTTGTCTATTTTATCTTTTGTAATAGTATGTATGATTGAGGTACAAAGACTGTTCTTTGATCATGTTTTATGTAAAAGCCAAATTTAGTACCAATAAAGGCAGATGAATGAGTAAAGTGGGGTAAAGCTGAATCCACAGATTAGCACAATTGTTCTAATGAATTCCGAGTACACCCCATTATTCATAAAATACTTTATACATATACATTTTTTTATTTTTTTTTACTGTCTTCATTCACATTACACGGTTTGACAGAACCGTCAAAACTTTCAGAGTTTTTGCGAACGAAACATCACAGTTCCTAGCCCCTTATGAAGCATCCGTGAAGTTACGTAATGAGGATTCTTCGCCTCCTGAAGTACCTACCGATATTAGACCTGGAATTGGTGCAAGTGCATCACATGTACGTGTTGTAAGTAGTTGAGCGCACAATTTCTTTTAAGTTTCTTATATTTAGTTGATTCAGTTGTTTTTTGGTACATCATAAAGATATGAAACTCTTTATTAGTGATTGTAATAAGTAATGAGTTGAATCCAAGATATCTTTTAAATGTATATCAAAGGGCGCGAGAACACCCTACTGTAAGGAACGAAGTGGTGGCGCATAAGCGAGAGCGGGGCGGCGACGCACCCTTTAAGTATACATTGATTTGGATTTTATACATTGATTAAAAAAAGGATTAAGTTTTTTTTTTTTTTTTTAATGAATTTAAGATATTTATATAAGATAATATATAACGATGATATAAAATGTTCTTTATTTTTTGTTTTTAAGTTCATTCTTATCTTATTTGAATGTTTCATGTTTAATTTATTTATCTTTTTATAAAATATTTATTTAACTTTTAATTTTGAGATTCGTCAATGTTTAATTTCTGCACTGCACAAAGCCTCAATTCTGTCCAAAATGCTCTTAAGCGCAAGTTTTCTTTATTACAAATATGAAAGTAGTTACATTCAATAAAATTAATTAGAATATCTTGTTCATTTATAATTGTTGCTTGAAACTTAAGTATCAAAATATTTCCTAAAAATATTAATTAATTTATCAAAATTATAAAATTTAACTTATTATTATTAAAGAAAATTTGCGCAGGGTCTTCTTTAAATGGAAAAAAATTAATTCCTATTATTTTTAATATTTCATATATTAGGGAGAACTGTCCAGCATATCAGGATCAGAAACTAGATCACTAAGCACAGATGTAGCTGCTTGGAACCCTTTTGAAGATGTTCAACCATTTAGTCAACTTACTGAGGATCACATTTTTGGTGCTGAATTTGACAAGATAAGAAGAGGTAGTAACAGTAGTATTGGTGGTGTAAAAAGCCGAGAAAGCTTAGTCATGACTTTTACGGAAGGTCCAAAAGATCCATTTGAATCAGCTCCCTTCAGTTTGCCGAGTAAGAGTTCTAATTTTATTTTAAAATAAATTAAATTCCAATTCAAGTAATTATAAATAAAGACAAATGTTTTCGAGAAAACGTGTTAAAAATGTTTTGACGGACATTTTAGCATCGAAATAATGTGTACATGCGTATAACGTGCGTGCGTGCCTGCGAGCGTGCATGCGTGTGGTGTGTATTCGGATATATTGGGCAAATTTTCATCAGACAAGACTTATTCCATTACTTTTTCCTTTTTTGCGACCCTCTCCCCGTTACTGACGATTGTAGGGACCTTTTTCTTATTCACGTTTAAATTTTAAGAAACAAACTCTTTAAATATCGTATTTATTATCTAAATATACAATGTGTCAAAGAGATATTTTTTCAAAATTCAAAATTGAATGAGAAAAACGGTTCCCTGCAGTTTATTATCGATAACGCGCCATACTTAAACAGTTGTCACTGTCCTAATAACATTCAGTTTCGGAGCGATATAAAGAAATATTTCAAAATCAAGAGGGCATCTCTAAGTTTTACAATACTAGCCTTCTAAGTTCAAGCGCGCTACGCGCGCAAAGAGCACCATCTTGATTTGTTCAGCCAATGACGGTACACTTTATCCACCTAACGCTCTGAAGTTACCCTCTAAGCTTCAATTCGATACTACCACGCTCTCCCTTTTATAATAGGGACCGCGCTCTCCCTTTTATAATAGGGATAGGCATTCTACTTACTCTATACAAACAAGTCAAAATATCAATTGGTTTTTGTGTGAACATTGAACAAAATTTTTACAGCACCTCAAAATTTTGTTCAAAGTTTACACAAGAAAAAATAGATGTTTTAACTTGAATTTTTTATAGAATCATAAAATTTGTAAAACAATGCTGTAATTTAAATTTAAAAATTACCGTTAGTTTTTTATTATACAGTTTGTCTAAAAATTTAAAACTTGTCAATAATAATTATACAATGAAAAAAAATGGCAAAACCCAAATACAATTTTTAAAATTCATTCCTTACTGAAAAAAATAGTGACGGTGAAAATAGTAGTTCTTTGTATTAAGGGCGTAAAGTCGTACATTACGCAAAAAGGTCGAAAAGTAGTTAATTCCTCTTGCGCCTGAGCTTTGTATACTATTTTTTTAACCTCGGGTAAAAATAAACTGTTCATAAATGTTAACAGGGCGCGAATTGGTCGATTTGTCACCCTAGGTCGCAAAGTGTGTACTTTGTGCCCGCTAAAGAGGCATCAAAAGTCGAATTTTTTGCCCCGAGGTTAAAAAAAAAGTTTTAACATTTATGTATATATATATATTTAATTGTTGAAGTATTCTTTATTTGCTTCCATGGTTAGTATACAATTTTTTTGTCTAGTGAGGCCAAAAACACAACATTCGCGATCGGGTGCCAGGAGCGAAAGGGGTACATTCGGATCACTTGGCAAAAAAAAATATCTTTTTTGCCTAGTGGGCCGAAAGTACCACTTTCGCTCCCGGTGCCCAATCGCGAATGTTGTATTTTCGGCCTCACTA
>UXGD01005659.1:0-13977 GCA_900474315.1 Torymus auratus
GATTAACACGTTAAAAATCTCTCTATTGAAAAACAATCACGTGCTTTATAAAGAACTTGAGTTATAGCCTTTTAAATCTGAAATTTATAGTTTCCAAAAAGTTGAAAGTTCCTTAGATCGATTTGCTCATATGGATAAGAAAATATCGTTTAACCAAAATATGTAGGTATAGAGTAAAAGATAATCTAGTAAAGATTTGTGTAGATAACGAATGGAACGTAATTCCGTGCTAATCTTGTTCCCTAACCTACCGGCATCGTTTTTTTATTATCGACTACATACAATCAAAGCATATTACATTTGATATTCCGGAAATAAGAGCCGTTAATACCATCGATCGAAATCTTGTCCAAACCATAACCCAATAAAAAAAGAAATAAAAAAAACACAATCGCTTCGCTAAATCCTGCAATAAAACCCTCCCTGCCGCAAAATTTTCCGCGGCTAAACGTCCGCAATTTTCACCCTGCACTCATCCGACGCCAATATCACAGCGTCATCACATATTGTTCCGCGCAAATATCATAACGCGAGCCGCGGCGGCGCTCCCTCGGATTACACCATACCCCTACATCTGCGTGTTAATAACGCTACAGAAATTTTGCGCTCGTCGCTTATGTACATCAATTCCGCCGTATTTATCTGTATACGCATGCATATACATACCCGTGGGAGGGAGCGAACGTTCGATTCGAAATATACCGCTGCAGCGGCCTCAACAGAGGTAGCAAACACGTGCGGATGTTTGCCGCGCGTGAAAACAAACGAGAATGGACGACGACAAAGACGGCGTTGCGTGGTGACGTTGTACGGATATACTCACCTACATGTAGATTTAAAAAAAACATGTACGCGCTTTTTACTCGAGGTGCAGAAGAAGTTTCGGAAAACCATCGCGCTATTTCGAAGCGGAGAGTTATACCACGTGTAATTTTATATGTATATAACAAGCGACTGCGACTCGTGCAGAGCGTGCGCGTGCCTCGTGCATATAGGTAGGATGAGAGGCGTGGTGTTACGTGTTGTTCAAGGTAACGGGAGAGGAGGAAGAGGAAAGAGTGAAGACGCGTGCGTGTAGTTTTCGAGTTATTTTAATCCGTGGATAGTAATTCGTGCTGCAGCGACAGGTGGTATTAGTATATAAGCAGCAGCGAGAGAAATTGAATTTCGAAAACTAGAAATTTCTCAAACAGCTGCTGGACTCTTGGTTGTCACACCGTTACACACGCATTATACACCTGCGCGTACATCCAAAACTCTCCCATTACTTACTGCTTTATTTTTTTCCAATAAACTTTTCAAAAAAGTTCTATCATGAATTGGATAGTTTGACATTCTCATTGTATATGTTTTCCCAAAATCTTCCAAACATAATTTTTTTTTAACGTAGGACATCGTACGATTTTCGTATTCTGCGAAACTTTCTTAGCTTGGTATTATGTAGTGTATCACGCGCGTGCGAAACCTCATACAGCAGTATAAGCAGCAACAGCAGCAACATCCTACACTTACCTCACGCGCGCGGTCAGCGCAATTCAGTCGCTATCACAGGCGGAAAAGAAGCGCGAGATAAGTGGTTTACTGCCGAGCGGTGTTCGATAGCGTGCTCGAAGAGAGCCTTGTATAAATCAGTACGCGGGGACCACCGAGAAAGCGAGAGGACGGAGAGAGAAAGATAAGTGAACGAGTTCTCGGTGGTGGATGGAGGGTGGTTGAAGGAATTAAGGAAATGTAGTTTTTTTATTTAGTATTTTACGTTGGTTTCTGGGATGTATCCCGTGAAATTTAGTCTTGATATTTCGGTACAAAGGCTTGAAACATTGTAGCCAAATTAATCATTTTTATAGGAAACTGAAAAATTCTCAAAATCTATATCGACAGCTGAGAGGACTAACCCCCTAACTGCCAGCGAAGGCTTAAAAAATCTACTAACTTAGGCCCGTTTTTTTCTTCTTCAATTTTTTGTAGTGGCAGCTTGGCAGAAATTTAAAATACGATTTCTGTATAATGGATGCGATAATGCACGTTTAAAGGAAATTGCACCGCAATCTTTTTTGTTAAAAGTTTAAAAAATTTATTACGTTAAGGTGATGTGGAGCCATAATTTAAATATTTTGTAAATCAACATTCAAACGTTTATTTGGAAAAAGACGGTTGTCAAGCGTTCCGTATATGTAAATACTTTACTGAGATTTTTTTTATTTTCGTGAGGTGTGCTCGTTCGAAAAATAACGTCGGTACTCACATCTCCTTTCAATAGTATTTTATAATTATCGGTTTTAATTTTATAGTTTATCTGCTTTGTTTAGACCATCCGAATAAAAATATGCTTATTGTTAATCTTATCAGTCCCTATGAGAAATAATTAAATTAATTATAAAATTATAAGTTTTATTTGTTTTAAACTTTGAAAAAAAAATTTGTACCATATGTAGATACAAAATAAAAGCGATGTTAAATAATCGATTCTGATTTTTTTTCTGAATTTCTATAATCACGTCTATTATACAGTAAAACCTAAAATCGTATTTTAAAATCTTGCAGAGCTGCCACTACAAAATTGAAGACAAATAAACGTGCCTAAGTTAGTGGGTTTATGAAACCTGTGCTGAGTTAAAGTGTTTTGGAAGCCTTCACTGAGTTAGGGTGTTTTAGAAGCGAACGCCGAGTTAGGGACTTTTCGGAGCAATTAAGGCTGCGTTACAGAGTTATCGAAGCAAAGTCCGAGTTAGGGCGTTATTCCTCTCAGCCGTCGATATTTAGAAGTTCTTTTTGGCAATAAATTACGCAAAGTCAATGAGTTATTTTCCAATACAGTATAACCATAAATAAAGCGGGATTCGCAGAATACCAACGTCAAAATGCTTCCCTTGTGAACCTCGAGCAAACATTTTGAGCGTTACTTTATACCTAGAATCCGTCCGCCTTTCTAGCCTCCATTTACCTACATTAATTTCATTCAATCGACTAGGAAAATATAATAACAACGCAACCCAGTTATGCACTTACTAACGTTCCTTTGACGCGAACGATGCCGTGATGGCATTTTCGATATACCTCGACACCTTGAGCCTGTACCTATAGTGTACAAAAATCCAATTTTCATCGGAGTTTACTCCTTCAATACGAATATAGCCTTTATTAAATAACAAGTGAGCTACACTAATTTTTTAATACTTAAGCGTGCATATATGAGAAAATTTGCAAAAAAAGTTTTTACACTATAGGTACAAGCTCAAGCTGTCGAGGTATATCGAAAATGCCATCACGGCATCGTTCGAGTCAAAGGGACGTTAATTAATAAATACGTAACTGGGTTCGCGTTGTAATTATATTTTCCTGGTCGATGGAATGAAATTAACGTACAGGTAAATAAAGGCTAGTAAGGCGGCTGGAATCTACGTATAAAGTAACACTCAAAATGTACAATTTTTGCCATTTTCTTCACAAAAATGTCAAGAAATGAATCACAGAGACATTTTTAATATTCTACACGATTTTTTACCTATAATTCGTGGTTATACGAGAAAGAAGAAAACTCTTTTCTGCTGACTTTCCTCATGACATATATCAATCACTCGTTACAACCTCAATCAATTATGCAAACAGTCCACTATACTCTCAAGGATCGGCCATTACGCATACCTCACCTACATATACACCAGTCATATATACAGCCACAGAGAGAGAGCGTTTTTTTTTTCTTCAAAAGTTCAAAAGTGAAAGAATCGTGCGTGCACTTACGCGTCGTACATATACCGCGCGTGCTCGCGCGATAACGTGCAATTATAGCTCGCGTATTATTAGTCGCAACGATTACGCAGCTCGCGATTTTCCAGGAATATGCCTCGAAAAACCTCGCGCGCGTTCCAGCTCGTTGAGAGCGCGCAGAGCTCTCTCGAGAGTGTCCTTAGACCGCGCTAAATAGTCCCTTATTAACGATCCGCGCGCGATGTAAAAAAAAAAACGCCATTATATGTATATACATATATATACAACAATCGTAAAAACGAGCCTTCAAAGGTTATTCCATTCACCCCGGCTGCTACTACTACCCGCGTATGTGTATATAATATATCAAGCGAGAGCCATTAATAAATAAAGCGCGCCGCACATGCACGTGCTTTTTTTCCTACTCCTCTTCTCTTCGTGTACCTATATATCGTCAATGAACAGTCTGCAGCTAGACATCGACGTCGCCGTCGCCGCTGCTGCGCGCGCAACTTCATTGGGAATCTATATAAACGCGCGAGGCTGTTAATAATAACGGCCGCATTTTAAATCAGTCCTGGCTCTTCTATTATTAGCGTTACTGCCATATAGAAGAGTTATTCTTTCTTCTTCTTCTTCTCCTTTTTTCGCGAAGATGCGTATCACTCTCGCTTTTGTTTCAAAGCTATACGTATATATAATATATACACACGTTAATTACTCTTTGTTGTACGTTGCCACACGTGTGTATATATATATATAAAAGGTACTCAGCAAATACCAGCTTATATACACATAAGATATACATATCGTATCGTTGACGAGCAGATATCGCTATACAATACATAGAGAGAACGACAATCGAACGCTCAAGTGCACACATATAGGTATACGCCGTATTGAGGCGCACGTTGACTAAGCGCAATATCTGCTGATAAAGATTCACCGCGTGACTGTGTGCGTGTGTCGCGGTTGCGGATTTTCGCAGCTGTGCAGTATCGAAAGAATTCCAGCTATTGTATATATTTAAGTCCCTGTGAATGTCGCCGGGTTTTGCGCGGTGATGTGCGCGTGTGCACGGAGAAAAATTTATAAGAAATTTTATTATTTTTATAGTAGCGCTGGGGCACAATCGAAATGTGGAATTTTTTAATGTTAAAAATAGTTCTTTTTATGATTTTCGTAGCAAATTTTAGTTATTAAATAATAATTTTTATTATTTTTGTAGAAAATTTTACGATTTGAAATACCTTCTATTTAAAATTGGCTTAAAAAATAATAAAAATTATTATATTTAAAAACTAAAATTTGCTACGAAAATCATAAAAATGACTATTTTTAACAGTAAAAATGCCACATTTCGAGTGTGTCCCAGCGGTACTATAAAAATAATAAAATTTCTGATAAAAAGAGTAAAGTAGTTTCCAAATAAATTTTTCTCCGTGTGTGTATATAGGCGCGCGTGATTCACGATCGTTTCATAAAGATTCTGAGAATAACGTCACGAAAAATGCGCGGTTTTACGAAAAGACGTTATAAGCTGCTCTCTCTCTCTCTCTCTCTATCGGTTCTCGAAAGTCGTCGAATCAGTTTTAAATGGAATTGCGAGGAGAGGTATAGGATATCGTTGTTTATCGGTGGGGTAAGGTCGATGAGCAATCGGAGGATTGTGGATTGATAACAGGAGGTATTATATTTTCAATGTATGTGAGTTTTGCGACAAAGTTGCCAGGGTATATGTTGGAAGTACAACCCCAATAAGAAAAAAATGAAAATAAAAAAATTTGGGGAATTCTTTAAAACTTATATACTTTGTGAATTCTTCTTCATGGATCATATATGGAGTTAATCATAAAAAGAGTATTTATTGATTTTTTACTTTGTGATTACGTTTTATTCATATTATTTTATTTATTTATTTATTTATTTATTTATCAGAGTAATGCAGTATTCATACGTGTTTCTTTTTTTGACAACTTCACTTCAAACCCACTTAATGTATCTGAATCAACAAAAATCCCATAGAGGTAGACATATAGTTTATATATTTTATTACAAATATTCTTTCAAATATTTTTTTACAAAGTAATCTCCCTCTGAATACTTGGCAACTGTCTACCTATATAAAGAATTTTTTTACCCCAAATCTTTGCTTTTTGGGGTTTTATTTACAATTTAAAAGGCATCCACGTTATTATGATGCCCGAATTCACCTAAATACTGTTCTCATTAAAATATTTATAACGTTCTCACCGCGAGGGCCAACAGGTCGACCTTCACATTCGCGAATTATTCCCTCACGGTTAAGGTTACACGTACGATTTTTACTTGGGCTCGCGATCCGAAATAACGTCAACCTCCCTATACACATTATTATACAAGCAACCCGACAAATCAATTATACCTCCCACTCTCTCCTCCTCCCACAGTCGCCACCTCATCAGCCGAATGCAAACGACGGGGCATTGTGTGTACGCTTCGTAAGTACGGCTTTATTAATCGAGAATCAAGGCGAAGCGGGTCGCTCATCCTCACGCTGCACTTGTGCAGTATACTGCCGCCGCCGCCGGGGGGCTATAAATACGCCGCGCGCATTTGCATTTCGGCGGGGTATTATTAGCGCGAGCGAGCGAGTGAGAGACAGAACGAGAGAGGAGGTGATTCTTTGGTTTTTAGAGAGAAGAGGGGAGAGATAGGAGAGAAAGAGAGTGGGTTGAACGTCCGGCAATCGGTCGATAATGGCTGCTGTATGCGTTGTATGTTATAGTGAGCGCTGACTTTGAGAGGGGGTGGCTCTGGGTGGATGATTTGAAATTTTGTACAGTGGAGATCGCAACATTTGGTTGACGAAATTCGGGAATACTCTTGGTGATGATCGTTGTGGAAAATTGCAACAACAAAAATTATATCATGCGAACGTTTTCACTGTATATACAAGAAAATGTCGTAATTTTTCTTTCGTTTGTTTTTTTCTAATTATATGAATTTATAGGTACACTGACCGTTTTCTAAAATGGCTATGTAGGAACAATTTTGCAAATATATGCCATTACTGTAACAAACGTATAGCATACCCGATCAACGAATTAACATATACTTTTCAATACAACAACCGCACTCACACACACGTTGCACCTGCGCACGAATCAACGGCCGATAACAGCACGGGTCTCTCGCGCACACGCAGAAAAAATACGCACACACACATACTGCGACCTCGAAAAGTTCAGTTACTTATCCAAACCATGTCTCTCGCTCCTCTCATTCCCGCCCTCCTCTCCCCTCGCCCAAGGAACAGTTACGATCGTCGCCATCAGCGCTCTCGAATTCCATCGATTTCCCACGCCCGCGCCCGCGTGTATATATATACATACACACCTTGTTACACCCCTCGTCACTGCGCACGCACAAAAGTCTGCCGCTTTTCTATATAATCATATTATATACACACACATAAATGTATACATATACGTATTATAATATACAATAACGATCTTCCTTTCGAATGATTGCAGGCAGCTGCGCGACGGCACTCTGGAGGAGAATCGGCTGCAGGACGGCAGTCGGCTGACCCTGCTGCCCAGCGTGGAAACCGGATTGCTGGTAAGTGATTATATACATGTATATATACACATATACGTGCTGTTCTCTCTGCTTTTGCTCCTTCTTCCTCTTCTTCTTTTGCTCTTTCTTCTTCTTCTGCTGCTGCTGTTGCTCCGCTTCTTTTTCTTCTTCTTTTTTTCTTCCTCTCCGCTACGCGAGCTGCTGCTGCAGAGGTAGCGGCAGCGTTGCTTTGTGCCGCCCCGCTTATAATATAGTTACGTGGTGGATACTGCGCCGTCCTCAAGGGAGTATATATTAGGGAGGGATGGGTTTGTTCAGGTTATACGCGTGCTGATGGCATCGGGTTTTTATTTTTTCCCCGCTTTGTTGTTTGCGTAATTGCAATGGGCGCTATAGCTGATTTCGATGATGTAATTGTCAGGATATTTTAGAGGTTTTATCGCGATAGTATCGGGTTTGGTATAATAGAATGTGTAGATATAGGGGGGAAAAAGTAAAATGAGGTAAAGGGTTTGCGTTTTAGCTTTGTTGAAGGTGATTTTCATTTTGGTATGAGATCGATGATGGTCACGTGTGTGTGTGTGTAATCTATATATAAGAAAGTAGGTATATACGTTGCTATCGATGTTTTCCTATTTTAGATTCGTGTTTTATTTAATCAGAGGAGTAGATCAGCTTTTACTCTGTGATGTGAAATTGATAAGTTAAGGGTGAATGGATTGTTTATAGACATAGTGGTACGAAATTAGAATGCACGTGGCGCGGATTATAATAAAGCTAAATAATTGTTGGCTATAAACTTGGTAAATAGATTGTAACAGTTGAATGAATCAGCGTCTCTATACGTTTCTTTTTAATATTACTAATTGTTTTTATAACCACTCAACCAACTGAAAGCATTGTTACACGATAAAATCTAGTAAAAAAAAGGGGGACGAAAAATTTTTAGTCAAGTTATAGCAGACGTTATAAACTCTTGGATATATTTGAATCCATTACAAAAAAGCTGTCATCCTAATTCCTGTAGATTTTTACTATATCCACGATTGCTTATACCATCATCTTTAACAGAACTTTGAGCTATACAGCATCTCAACGCATTATAATATATTTTCACTCTCTTAATTCGATGTCGACTTCAAGATTCAAGATCGTTCGATCGAAAAATAAATTATATCTGCAAAAATCATATATTGGATTCTACATTACCTCCGATATATTCATGATCGTACATTATATCGCCGCGCGGTACGAAAAAAAGCCAACTTAGAAGAGCCAGTCGAAGAAAAGCCAGTATTGCCCGGAAAAAAGCCAAAAATGTGCCCATACTATGGCCTTTTTCGCGCGAAACTGGCTTTTCTTCGATACCGCGTGACGATATGTGATGTATTCCCGTCTGGAAAACTCCACCTCTCTCTGTCTTTATACAGTCCAGCTCGTTCCTCGCAGAGCGGGAGCTCGCTCCATGGCGGCTGTCGGACGAACGGTAGTCTATCCCTGAAACCGATATACATTCTCCTCGCGCTGAAGATTACGCGGAACTCTCTCACAGCGTTCGCTGCTGCTCGCTGGCACTCGCTGCTTGGATTAAGCTCCGTTAACTCAGGCCGGGTCACTTGGTTTCTCGGCCATCCGTCCGCCGCCGCGAGCAGGCGCGCACATGCAGGCGCTCTCGTGCGTCACGGGTCGCGCACATGCATATTATATATATGTGCATTTTTCGCGAGAGAGAGAGAGAGGACAGGGTCTTATCGCCGCGCGGTGTCGAAAATTTGCCATGGGTTTTTTTCGGGGTCGCCGTACCGTTATCAGTCGTGTATGTGAGAGAAGAGAAGGGGACATTTGCTCTGTGTGTGTGTGCGGTTTTGGAAGACGGACGTATCTTGTGGTATATAATGTTAGAAGTATATAGAAGGTGTTGTCTATATATGTGCGGTATCTGGGGAATGGAGAACACGATTGACGAAATGTATAATACAGTATGAGATATGTTTATATTTCGTATTGAAATAGTTGCGGAGAGTATAGGGTATCGGTGGATCACGTCATATTATCTACGTAATTGTATACGTTTAAAACAGTTATTAATGCAGTTTTTTTATATTCACGGAATTTGTGCGCTTTGCGGGTATTCTGTAACCCTCTGTGATATAGATGAAATGAATATGTTATTCGCTAACACATTTTGGTTATCTTCGTCCGTGTGTTTAAAAAACAATAGGAAAAATGCGTTTTTATGAGTTCGAAGAGTTCGCGTCGTTAGAATTCAACGAAAGAGAATTTTTACACTTGATTAAGGTTATACTGGGTAATGAATTCTTTGTTAAAAAGTTATTCTATATACTACAAAATATTGCAATATATACATGGAATATTAATAGCAATTAATACAATTTTAAAGTAAAATTTATATATTTATAGATAAATAAAATAAATGAAGTAAAATAAATTTTTTTTTTATTTCGTTGCACTTCGGCCACTTTCTTTTCTTTTTATCAGGAAGTCGTTCTATACAAAGTGGACACGTGTAACTCTATTTTTAATATTCTACAAACCTCTAGAGTTGATAATAAAGTTATCCTCGTAAATCGATCAACAATCGTGAATGATAAAGCAAAAATAAAACTCGCCTTTTTCCCAACACACATACATGAATCATGATCATTACTTCTGCAATATATACACAACATGGTCATTAAACCCATAAATCACAAGTCAATCGTCGTCCGATCCGATAAATTGCATTACATTCACGTTCGACGAATCGCTTAAAAATACACCAGCATTGCGATTTAAAACTCAAACTTTAAATCCATCCCGCTAATGCCAAAGGAAAAAAAAGAACATTATGGAAGCAATAAACACAATAAAATAACACTGTCGCAGTATAGTTTTATCCGGTCAAACTCTTACCCACTCCTCAAAAAAAAAGTATATCTATATCCCTCCCATAATACGTAAACCGTAACACCGCTCTATCAACTTATATTAAACATATCAGCTCTGCACTCTGCCCTCTTGCCCGCACCCAAAACCTCGCGCTCTATATCGCGAAATCTCACGAGGCCAAACCTAACCTACGCCTCTCTCTATCCCAAAGTAAAAACCCATGTCGCGCTCTCCCTCACACACATAAGTACACACAAGTCTAAACGCGAACACGCCCGTCTAGACGCGGCGCTCACTCGCTTCATGCTTGCTTGCGGAGCTCGAGCGAGGGGCCGCGATTGTCGCGCGTGTGTGTGTGTAGTTATACGTGCGAGTGCGCAAGCTCGGTGCAGCAGTTCGATCACACCGAGGCTTGCGCAGGGGGCGAGCGACCGCGCCGACGCCGGCGTGATTATGAATCAGCCGCCGTCGCCGCCGCTGTGACTTTTATTGGTCAGGCGGAGCGGATGATTTTTTTTTTGCGTTTTTTTAATCGAGAGAATAGAGAGAGTGTGCCGCAGAGATTTCGAAATTTATCTATATAACAATTAAAATAATAGCTTGATAACGTTATAATATCTCGATGACAACCGCGAAGCGTCTAAATTAAATTATCCGCTTGAAAAAAAATAAAATAAACGCCGTTCCCCGATCCTCATATATACCCCTTATCAATTAACCCTCTCTCTCTTTCTCCCCTTCTTACCGTCCCGACAAAATCGACAACCATCCACCCACTCCTGCGGCTGCTGCTGCCCGGCGAGTCGATACGCCGCGCGCTGCGAATCAGCTGACTGCCGCGCCGCTCTTCCATGTGTATTATATATACATATACACACGCGCGCACTTAATGGCACGCGCATATATATACGTATACGCGAAGGGTGTATATACGCACTGAATTCGAGCCCCCAACGCTGGCAACAACGCCGAGCGCTCGATTCCTTATCGTAGAGTGAGAGAGAAAGAGAGCTGGGAAGTGTGTATACAACGCCCCTCGCTGGGCGCGCGAGACGAGCTTTCTCGCTTATCGGAGCGATTTTTTTTCTTCTTTCCTAATATATATAGAAAGGGGAAGGAAAAAGGCACGGTGGGGGCGTATTATAGGGAGCAGGAGTGAAATAACGTGTGAAATGTTATAATGTGCGGGTGTCAAGGGTGAGAGGCGTCTAAGTGCACATATATTAAACATATGTAGGAAACAGCGAGCAATTAACGCCGAAGCTCGGCAGTTAAACGCCATCGTTTTAATATCTCTCGCGCATAGTCGCCTATGTGTATATATATACACATATAATATACATGTATATATATATACGCATACATATCGGAATTCGCGGTGCGCTCGAGCCGCATCTCCATTCTCAACTAAAGCCGATAGACACAAATAACACTCTCCTCTCGTTCCCGCCGATTGTTTCCCTCGCTCTCTTCCGCGCCCATGCAAATTCTCTCTCACCGGGAGACGAGGTCGATCGAGGCCCCTCTTTCCCCCCGTCCGAAAATTCAGCGCAGCCACCGTACCCGCCTCTAAGTGCGCACTGTGTAGTGTGTATATATATGTATAGATACGCGGCTGGTGGTAGCGAGCTTGCGAGCGTATATATATATACGCCGCGGGGTATGGAGAAGATATATGTTGCTTTTCGAAGCTACGCTCTCGGTTTTTCACGCGTAGTATATACACGCGGGGGAACGCAGGGTTGCTACGCGACCTGCGGAACCTGCCGGAGATAGGGGATGATGCTGAAGCTGGACGCGCCGCGCTCTAGGGAGTTTCGATTTTTCTGGATATATGGGGATGGGGTTAATGTGCGTGACGATTTTGATGTTGTTTTGCGATTTATAAACTGCCTGGCATTGTACTCATTATCTGATGTTTTTCGCTAATATCAGCGTTATATCTGTACGCGTATATTATCTCATTGTCTCGTCGTGTACTCGTTATCTTTCGTAACAAAATTGAAGCGTCATCGAAATTTCCCCCCCGCGGTTTTAGATTATATTCTGAACGGTAATGTAGCAATCTTTGGAAGAACCTTTTATCGTGAACGACATTTTCGTATATAAACGTAGATATTTTTTTTACCTTTTGGTTAAAAGTTATTAAAAAATTATGCTCAGCTTTACCAACTATAAGATTAGACCAATTGCTGGCTAAACGCTGTCTTGCTCTTCTATACCCCGAGGGATACACATTTACATGTACATATACTGCACACAAGCTCGCCGTAAAACAAATTAATCTCTCGAAATTCAGTGACAAGGAAAATTTTCTAAACAACGCATATTCGGCATCGTCATGCAGCTGGAATCGCGCCCGGGGGACACGTGTGACGACAAAATCATCATCACGGTCACGTATATATAATATAAAACGCGATTTCTCTCCGCGAGCGCGGTATTTTCAGCGTGTATGCACTTCTGTCTCAATGATATTTATACGAAAATTCTCCCGCGAACGATAAATATTTGCATCGCGCATAACTTGAAATTAAAAGCATTTGCATATGTATATACTTTAACGCGCGCGCGTTCTATTGAGATCCATAAACAAAGAATTCGCTACTAAACCATCATCATTTCCGACAGCTGCTTTTTTGTTTCGAAACGTTATTTATTTAAAGCCGAAAAGCCCTTCATTCTCTCTATGATATATAACGCGTTACCGTATATTATACTGCGCCGAAATTCCAAATTTTCCACTGCACTCGTATCCAGCACGCATTGCTAAAGCGAAGAGCTAAACGCGCGGCTTACGTATTGTTATTATCATCTGATGAACTGCGGGGATTAATTTCTCAAGTGCGCGAGTGTATCCTGTCAGTGTGTGTTTCGGTGAGAGCGGGGGGGTAAAATAACTTTTCGAAACGCTTCGACTGTTTGGCGGATTCGAATTCTCCAATCCGGCTCTCGAAACTCTGCCGCTGTCATCGTGTTACTCTCTCACTTTACGAGCATTGGTGATGTGTATATTTATTTTGCGCGAGAGTTTGCGTTTAATACACTTGCAGCAGTTTCGCCCTCGCGCTTTTAATATAATAATGCCATCGAGATTAAACGATGTTGCCGAGCTTATCGACTAATAACACGAACGCTCGACTGTTTTCATATAATAAGACACCTCTGTTCTATATACGTGTAATATATATAGGTATCGCGCGAAACTGCAGTCGGGTGAATCGAGATAACAACTTAAACTGCCACTTAGAAAAATCCAATTTTTCTCGGAACAAAAGACACGCTAAAAAAATATATAATACTGCGTCCGCGGATCAACCAAAAACTGTCTTATTCGTCCGCGCGTGCGTCATCGGAAAACCTCAGATGCCCGGCTCTCGCCTCGGTGTCTTAAAATACGAGAGGGCCGCTCTTTATTTTTCATCGCGCCGCGTTCCAGATCGGCTCTCGATCCGTATATCTTTTTTACTTCTCCGCGTGCCGCGCTGCCTCTGTCGTGAATTTGCGGGAATCGCGGAGAGTGTATAGGTTCTTATGGTGCAGTGGAAGAGAGTCGTCGAGAAACTGGCCGATTAATCGTCGAGTTGTAAATAGAGTAGCATTGCCTGGTGTCTAAGCTAAAGGTAATGCTAAAGCTTATAAAAGTAACTGCTCCTTCAATTGTCGTTGTAACTAGAAAATAACTAGTTTTTTCCAACTAAAACTTAAAAAAAGAAAAAGATTTATTAAACCTAAAAAAAAGAGTACAAAATGGCCTTAATAACTCGACTTTCATAAAAATTGGACTTCTGCCTTGGCACCATAGATATATAT
>UXGD01005660.1:0-13976 GCA_900474315.1 Torymus auratus
ATGAAAACTCGATTGATAACTGCCATTAAGAATTTTGTAACTGTAATCTGATGAAAGGGTTGGGCTATTAAAACGAACTCAAATCCGGCACTATAAAGAGTTCATTCTAAGGTAATAGCTATATAACGGGATTGACATTGATTTTTAATGATTTAAATACAAATTTTTGATTTTGTAAAAATAAATAAAAAAAAATTTGTATAAATGTACCATGTTAGAATCAAATTTGTAACCTCTACAACATAATACAGAAATAAAGTTTCCCGATTAAACGAAGAAAAAAAGTATTTCCAAGACCGTACATACATCATTAATTCCCCGTAGCTGTAATGTACTCTAAAAAAACGAATGAAATATATGTATCATCATCCTAAATTACCAAAGTGCTCCTCCGCACGCGGCGGCTAAAAAGCGGAGCTAAAAAAGAAGCTGAATTCTAAACCGTAACGGTATATATACTCGTATCAATAAGCGAATGCTTTTAATTATTAAATAAATATATATGTATATAGGATCGTTTAAACTCGCGAACGACGTAGTGGAAAAAATAGGCTAAAATATATATTGAAATTCGCAATTTATATATTAAAAAGCCGCTCGCACCGATTTCTGCGAAGAGCCGGGCGCGCGTAAAAAACGTTTAATTAGCGAACGAGATCAACGGGTTCCTATAAGAAGTTTCACTTCCTCGACCGACCGCAGCAGCTCAGCCGGGTAAATGTCATCGTCTCTTCCAGGGAAAATATTAGCCGATCGTACGCGCGCCGGTAGCCTAAGTGTTTTCACGTCGTTAATAAATTCCCTAATTGCGCGCCAGTAGCGAAACGTTAGACTACATTTCACGCGCGAACCGCTTAAAAGGCCCCGTGGATGCCATTAATTTTTCAAGCCGCTGCTCGTATAGCTATCCCGGCTATATGCATTTCCATATCGTAAATTTTATCTATGCGCTCAGGTCTCTATACATGTATATAGTAGACGCTATTTCGTTAACGCTTTGATAAAAATGCTTTTGATCAATTTAGAAAGTAGTTTCGAAGTAGTAGGCTGCTCTCGATGTATATATGTAAGCTATACTTTAAAAAATTTCCAACGTTTTTGTAATAATTTTTTAATTTTTCAAAACTGTAGCACGGCATTACTCATGAGAGGAATTTTCCCGGACGACGTATATAGAAACGAAGTATAGATTTAGTGAAGGGTATAATACGAAAGCAGATATTACATAAGTGCTACATCTAGAAACGCGGAGAGAACTGGAAGATAGGAACAGGCGCACGAGGAGAGAAATAAAACCACTACGCGAGCGAAGGAAAAATGAAGAAGCGATGGAAAGTCAGGCAAGTGAACGGACGAACGGATGGACAAGTGGACGGACAGAGACAGACAGGGTAGAGTAGAGGGGGCTTGAAAACGATAGGAAAAAAATAAACTCGCGGAGCGGAGAGGAAAGGAGAGAGAAAGGAGGAGAGGACACGAGCTGGCATAACGTCGGCGGAATGGCAAAGGCCCGAGGAATAAACAAGCGGGACGTGGAAGGCACACGAAGGAGGATGCAATGGACTAACGTCCTCCTCGCCGCTGCAGTACATGCGCGCAACTACAGTGCAGAGGAATAGCACTGGTAGTAATATGTAAGACTCGCTTTAACCTTCGGTGTTGAATTACATTAATGCGATTAAAGCCCAGGGGAAAAATGCGAAAAACTCGCCGGGTAAATAGAGAATCTGTGTATATATGTGTATACGTCTCGATGCTGTATACAAAGTATATGCGGAGTATATTTAAATAATAAAAGAGGAGGATAAATTTAGAAGCACTACACTGCGAGGTATAATACGCAGGGAGTTATGTATTATATATAGTTAAGATGCTTTAGTAATTGTATATAGTAAAGCTGTAGTAATAAGCGAGAATTCTTTGAAATTTTTTTAAAATTTAATTATTTTGAAGTGTGGGGTTTAATGGGCGCGTATACTAAATAACGATACAAGTGAAAAAACCTGCAAAGTTCATAGCACAGAGATAAGAATATTTTAATGTATACCATAATATATTTATTACTACAGTTTAAAGCCACTTAATTTATACTGCACATTAGAGATATATTCATTGAATATTAGCGCGATAAGAACTAAAATATTATTTTCTTTATATCGAGCACCAATCGAGGATCATTTATATTCATTCATAAAATAAAGAGAAAGATAAACACATCCCTTTCAAAACATGCATCTTCATCATGCGGCGTATAAAAACCTATAACTTTTATATTCAGATTAAAATCGCGATCGGCGCGCGCGCGCGCGTCCGCAATCATTATATTAGCAAATAATTTCCTCCAGCGCAAAACGCCGTAATGCTCCATCGAATCCTGTTGCGGAACCCAGCGCGCGCGCGCGGGTATAAACCATAGCCTGCAAGCTATATAGAAAGATAGGCAGATCGAATAAACGTGGAGAGAAAGTGCGGGAGACAAAGAGAGCGAAGATCGAGAAAGAGACAGTACACTGCGAGAGTTCGCTCACTCGAGAGGGTCACGCCTGAGAGAGTGCAGCGTGGGAGCGGCTAATCCTTCTCTCTATAACACTCGCGCCGCGCTATATATACCCAACTCGTCGTCGTCGCATATCTTGGGGACCCGATCGCACCGCGATTCGTCCGACTTTTGCGGGAAACTTATCCCGGGGAAGCTGCAGCGCGCGTCCGCTAAAACCTCTGGCTCGTGACGAGTTTCCCTTTCCCTCTCGGTGCCAACGTCCGCGAGCGCGCGTCTCCTATACTTTTTTTTCTCTTTCTCTCTCGCTTCTGGCTATTTTTATTACGCCGCGGCTACGACTTCCTCTTCCTACGATCGGCTCGCGATCTTGTCTACGCTATCGTCCTTTTGTCGCTACGATGCTCCGCCTAGGTTATTATTGTGATTATCCGCGGATTATATCGCGTGATTTTTGCCCGGCCCCCGGTTTTTTGCTCGCCGAGAGTCGCGAGATGGTTTTTCGCCCCGCGCCGGATGGAGATGACGGCCTCGCGATGTGAAATTAATATTCTCGCTGCGCGCATAGTCATCTCCTTCCTTTTGTTTTTCTCCGCGTTTATGTAGAGGCCGCGCGCGCGCTTCCTTTCCTTCTATATATATATAATACACTTGCAAGCGTAAAGTCTACTACTACCAGTGGCGATTACGTAAGGTTTAATAGCGCGGTAGAGGATTTTTTGGAGAGTGAGAGACTATTATCGCAGGTGTTAGATAACACGTACACCGTGGGCCTTTTTCATAGAAACATTGCGCGTATTATGTTGGAAAGCGTTCCCACTTGCACCGCGTCGGCTCTTTTCGCACACGCGATGGTATTATATTTTGCACGCGTAGGCAGGCAGCAGTTTAGTGGGTGGACGCGCGCGGATATTATAGTTTATATTGAGCCGTTATTAATTGCACGGCGCCACATTGTTGTCGTGCGTCCGATAACGTTTATATTTGCAATATTTTCCGACAGGACGATAAATCTCCCCCAGGTAATCGAGGCATTGGCGTGTAGGTATACGCGTGACACTGCAGCGCTCGAATTAAACTTTTTTTTTTTTTTTGCTGACGACGAGGACTTTCGCGCTGATTTACCGCCATATTACTCGGAACTTTGTGATGTCGCTCGTAAAGCATTTACGTAAACTTATTATACTCCACGACGCAAATTGATTCATTAAGATAAAGTTATATTTATTTACGTTCGTGCTGATGATAGTAAAGATTTTCCTTTGAGCAATTAAATTTTATTATTATTTATTTTTTTACTTTAACCACAATTATGTAAAGCACTCTTGAATAAGCCTTATCTAAAATCTATATGTTTCGCATGGCTTCGTTTTATAATCCATTCTTTAACTGATAATAAAAGCACATTCTATTATCTGCAATAAAAATAAGTACTTAATTTATACCCCATACTAAAGCTGTACGCTTATAATACGCGCGAGTGCAACCTGACCGATATATCTTGAGTAACGAAAGTTAAACATTATTATACACATACCGTATAACGCACGCTAAACAATAATATAATTAATGCTAAACGATTGGCAAAGAACTAGTTCTCATGACATCTATATATGAAATTTACCGCGAGCTCGCGCATTGAACGCGCGCGCACGACTCTCCCACGCCGAAAGCGCACGAGCATAATTACCCGACGCGTGTACCGGGATCGCGAACAAATTGTTCTTTCAACATCCCACCCATTTCAGACCGCGACGCTGCAGCTGAAATCGATACCGATCTGATCGCCCCGCGGACGATGGAGTGTAAATATACCGATGCATCGCGGCCGAATGAAACTGCGCGTGGGTCGACGAGTGTATAGTGTAGTGCGCACGCGCGATGCCTACATAATGATACTTCACCCTGACCTTACGGTACATGTACCTACACGCGTCCCGCCAGTTCGATCGGATTAAAACGATGGTAAATCGCGTTTTATTGTCGATTGCGTGCGCGTCGAGTTGTAGAGCTGTTTTGCTCCGTGTCGATGCGATCCAGTGGCTCGAGTTGTCGTGAATTATACGACACATATAATATAAAAGCGATCGTGCTCTCCATCAGACTTTTTCAATTAGAGTGATACACCGTGGAAGATTAAAAGCTCGTTTCTCATTCGTATATAAGATATTAACTCGCTAATTTACATTTTTTTGTATACATATCAAACACCATCCTCGTTGATGAGAATAATAAATATCAAACGTATAAATAAATTTGGAATATACAATCATTCATATATAGCCAGAAGGTAATTTCAACACGTTCGCCGTATCGCAGACCCCACAAAAGCCTTTATAACTCGATAAATCATCATCGTAGCGATTAATGCAGATATTCGAGAGGCAGAGAGGCCGAAACAATGGCTCGATCGCTATATTCTTTTCCGCAGTTAGCGGTGCGTCATATCTCGCCGCGATTTCCATGAATCAAAAATAGCGAGGGCAACGAAGCGATCAGAGTCGCTCTCTAACTCATCTGCATAAGCTGTGTAGAATCAAACGAGTTAATTCCGGCTTGCGTGCCATATATTACTATACACGCCCGCGCGGTTCTCTTTCTCTTTTGGTATATCGATCGCGTGTATGATGTATATCGATGGATCGGAGAGTGGCGATCTCGATTGGGCTAGTGCGCGCGCCCACGGCTGCGTCATCGATATCGCTTCTAGGATGTTCCGTCGTGTATACTTACTTATTATAGTGGATTTGAGATTCGATTGTGATTTTCTATATATTGATTTTGGATTTAGTGTTCATAGGGATTGCCGAGGGGGAGATAAACGATCGATGTATATATATTTATAAAATAAATTGGTAAATTTATAGCGATGCAAAAAATATTTTAGATTATTATTATTAACCTATTTTCTTAATTTACAACTATGGTAATCGTTCAGTAACTTACTTCAAAGTGAATTATAATTTCAATAAGAAGATATAAGTAAACAGCAGGCTGTATACCGACAGCTCAAAAACCAGTTTCAAATTTTTAGCAATAATTAAAATGTTATTAATACACAAATATTTCAATCTCTCGTTATTCCACCCGTACCACAAAATAAAACCCACCAATATACGTCGACCAACCATAAAATCCTAAATCTGCCATATACAGTCAACACGATAAACACAATCATTACAGCGCATAAGCAGCGACTTATCGAAGGTGTAAACCAACAACGCGTCAGTTCTCCTTACACACACACGCGCGCGCAGCCTCCCACTCGCAATGTTTCACCTCCGCACCTCGAGACGCTCGTGCGCGCGAATCCTACATCCATACCGTGTGATGGCATATCCCTCCTCCTACTCCTCGCGGCCCATTTCAGAGCCATAATATAACGGCTCGCTAGCTGCTCGCTCGCGCACGAGAGGAGAGATATCGCCGAGACGCGGAAGAGCGAAGCAACGCGCGCGCGCGCCTCGAATCTCTGCGGAGGAGTATATGCATGCGCACCTACCTTTCTCTCTCTCTCTCTCATCGTCGCGCTTTCGAGGAAACTATTAGCTTTTCCTTTTTACAACCACACGAGCGCGCGCTCGCGCTTATAATTAATGCAGCGGCGTTTGAAAATATATATACGCGCGGCGCATTAGTTACTTTAATGGGGCCCCCAGCGCATGGCGCGTAATTAGAAACTCGCGCGCGTGAGCGCGTATATGAGCGACTTTTTTTCGGGGGTAAGGTGTCCGTGGTGCCCGCTGTGGACGGCTGATAAGATTACCGATGTATGTGTGTGTATGTGAGCGTCGCTGTATGAATAAAAGATCGAGAGACCAGCGGTGTATATCTATCTGTGTCGACTACTGAGAGCGCGGGATATTTCGCGCGCACGTGTCATAATTATAACAGATTCTGGATTATTATTGGCAACAGGTGCGCGCGCGGGATCGCGAGAGAGAGAGAGTTATCTATCGGTGGTTCGAGAGGTATTTTCTCATGGGTTGTAAGTAGCTCAGTGGGATTAAACTTATATATTCGGAACCAAAAAAAGCAGTTTACGCACGTGCTTTGGCTGCTAAATCCATTTTGCTGGTGGGACAGTTGTGTGGTTTGTCGATTCTTTTGCGTGAAAAAAAAGGAAACAAAGTTTTAACGAGATCCTGTGGAATATAGGCGAGTTGTTGCAGTTATTTTTAAGACGATGAAGATATGATTTCGATTTATTTTTTATTGTGGTTAATTCTGATATATTAGACGTGTAAGCGCAAAAATATGCAGATTAATTAAGATTTACTATCGTAATACTTGTATTATAAATGAATATCGAATGATTCATATTGTGTCGTATATGAAGTCGTTATAGGAAATTTATTGTGAAAACGTAATAATATTTTCAGTTACCAAAACTTTAATCATGCAATATTGAATGATTAAGTGAATGGAAGCTAATTAAGATGTATAATCTTATCACTCCTATAACTACTGTACCAAGCGAAATTGAGTAAAAATTTCCGGCCTCGTAGAAAGCCTTGAGCCTCTATATCAATGAACATCTCTCCCAGCCTGTATGTATCTTAAAAATGCAAGATTAATCGCAAGCTATATTTATCTACTTACAGTTAATGAACGTGTACTTAGATATTCAAACATGCAACGTGATAAAGACGATACATCGTGCGTCCTTCGATATCAGCACTTTTAATGCGCCACTTCGAATTATAATTACTTCGACATTTGTTAACGAAAATTATGTTATAAAAAATTGTAAATGCTATATAGGTATTTGTCAATAATATAACGTTGTTTGATATCCGATGTTTATAACGTAGTAAACCGTAGTAACAGTAATAAAGGCGTACGGCAATTTTTCCACTGAAAGGAAAGTGCAAGACATCTGCGATTGAACGTTTTTACCGCAATTAGTCACTATTTATCATTGCGATCGCCGCAGAGAGAGAGAGAGAGAGAGCTTTCTAAACGCGCACAAAAGTAATAAACAATTAGAAAGAGCGAGAGAGAACAGCGCTGTAAACTTTAATGGCGTCGTATTATCGCGCCCCCTGTCCGCAGGTTGACAATTTTCACAGTCGAACACACCTATCCGCAAAAATTGAGATATGGATGAGTGTAATAAAGGAGTGATAGAAAATCTATTATTGCTATCTGCGCGCGTGTCGATAGCAGCTGCTCTAACGCTCCCCCCATTGTTTCGAAGTGTTACGGTGTTTGAACGGGCTGTAATGGCGTTGCACGTAGTAGACCTAAAAAAAAATCGATCCACGTCTGGCTCTATATGTTATCGCCCGAATCGTCGAATCATCCTTGAAAATGACCTAAGAATTTTGCTTTTGAGCGTTTCTACGAACTAATCAATGTTGGTTTAATAAAATCTACTTGGAATTAATTTTATGAAATTAATGTGTAAAATGATGAAAAATTAATTATCGTCGATAGTTCCATTGTGTCAAATCGGTATGATAAAACGGTAAATCACATTTATAACCAAATGTACATTTAATTATAAGATTGCCAAGCTTCGAATGGATGAATCATCTCTAGACAAAAGCAAAAATGAGGGTACTGACTCAACACAATTAATAGATTCTTTAAATTTAGAAAGACAAAAGTGACATAAGCCATCGCGCAAGGAAAGAAACAACTTTTTTTTAAAGTCCAAAAATACGTTAACTGACATATATTTTTTAAGAATGAGTCATTTTTACTTTAGGAACTATTGGAAAATTATCTTGAGTGTTTCCGGTCAATATTTAGCATAGTATATAAATAGTCGAGTTTTAAATTTACTCGGAGAAGAAAGTATTATAAATATTAAGGACATAAAATGGATGAAATTTTTCATTAGATTCTTATAACACGAGATATGAATCATCAAATATTAAACAGCTATAAAAAACCGTTATTGCGCTATTGGATGATACATTTTAGTATTAATAAAATCCAAACATAATCCAGATGCATATTAGTGTCAGAGCATTAAACGTGCGTACATCCGAGCGCGTCCCATTTTGCATAACCGGGTTATACGACAGTTTAAACTCACGAGTTTATTGATATACCTTTTCAAATAGTTTCATATTTTGTTATTATAGCCGTGATAAAGCACGATAGTGATAAATACTAGACAAAAGAAACACGATAGTAGATCGTTCGTCCATAAAAATGTCCGAGTTCCTATACGTTTAGTATACAGAATCTTACTTTTAAAATCACCACCATAAGTCAAAAACGAAAAATTTTAAACGTTTCCACGAGTATAAACGTTAAAAATGACAAAGTTAGCTTTGAAAAAGCCATTTTCTCATGAAATCGCGGCAAAAAACGACTCCTTCGAGTACCACGACCAGTCCGGCTCCATAACAATACCCATTACTCCTCCAGCAGAATTCCAATAACTTTCAATCTCACTCCGGCCGTACTAAACCATGTCACAACGGCTTCCACACACACATATACACACAGCTCGCCTCGCTTTCCATAAAATCCTACCGCGCCACCTTTTTCCTGGGACAAAAACTTTCCACACGTCTCTCTCGATCTCTCGATTTTCCAGCGATCCTCCTCCTACTACCGGGAAACTCTCGACGCGGATCGGTTTCACGCGCGGATGGCACGAGTGTATATATACAGAGGAAGTTGCGAGCACCGTCGCTCTCACCCTCGCTGTATAGCGGCGAGGAAAAAAAGCGCGCGAAACCGGCCCCCGCCGCGGTTTCGAAACGCCGCCTTTTTGCGCGCGCGTGTATAGTGCACGAGCTGTCGAGACACAGGTGCGCGCGGCGTTTTACACGTGCCGCAGCAGAGTTTTTCGGCGCGTGCGGTTTATATACGCGGTGCTTTTTTTAGCGGGTTCGAGCGAGATATCGGGTTTTTATGCGGGTTGTTCGACAACCAATGGAGTTCCGGATATATATTGGGTGACAGTAGTTTGGTGTTAAAATGGATGAATAATGTTTTTTATATATAGAAGGCAAAATATTTTAAATATATAGCTCTAAAATCCGGAGATTTTTATTATATCAGTCGATGTTATAACGTAAACGTAGTAATTTATCCGGTTTTGTTTTAATGGAGGTATCATTTATAAAAATGTAGCATGATTTACTTTATTATAGTTATAAAAATCTCCTTAGTAACGCGGCAGCAGCATGAAATAATAGAAGCTATTATTCTCATTTTATCGTAAAAGCAAGTATCTCTCTGTTGCGTTTATTAGAAGAAAATTAGTCTACTTTTACTGAAATGCTCTTATTTTTTTATAAGCTTAAATATATTTACTAGATAAGTAATCAAGTTAAACACAGTAGGTAAAACTTACTTTTTTCAGAAAATAGGTTAATGAGTTTTGATGGAAACCCTTAATATCCAATTTCACAGGAAACGCTATAATAGATTATAACGTTGCTCGTAATATAATTACAATCAAGCTTTACTTTGTATTCTTTACGTTTCTATGAAGAAGTCATCATTTACCCTTTTCCACGGGAACTAATTTTCTCTAATGATAGACAAACCATTTTATACCTTTCCCTGTACAAAAACAGAAGAAAATCTTAAATAATTACGCGTTAGTTTTTCTGTTTTACAATGAACATAAGTACAGGGGAGAAATAAAATGTATCACTTTTTCAAGCTGTCTACGCCTCTTCGTTTGAAATGAATAAAAACCAGTTCTTATACTCATTTCAAAATCCCAAGGGTCAATGATAAAATGAAAAAAAAGAGAAAGCTAACTACAGTGGCTATTGTCATTAGGATCCCATTGTAGTTTGCGGTTATGCTCTCGTTAATGACTAAGGTAACTTCATTTTTTCATATCGCCAGCGATATCTTGATTAGTTGGAAGAGTCAATGTAATACGATTACATGCTCTTTTATGGTTTGAGCAACTTCATTCCTAATCTTATGCATAGCAACATCTTGGTCAACTGAAGGGTCAAAATAAGTATGACTTGTGAAATGAAAACAATTGTAATTTCTCAACTATCTAACAGCATTGTCTAAATTGAAATATCGTTATGAAAAATTGAAAAATTGGGTTGATTATAGATCAGCACATTTCATAAACACGTTTACAATGAATTATAGATATATCTAGCGAATCATAACTGATTTTCAATACAAAAGAGTGCTTGAAATGACTAATACAAAAATAAAACATGCATGATATATTTTTAATTCGACTCGATTTTCTTAATCCACATACAAATTAATATAAATTGTGAAATAAAAAAAAAAAAATTTTAAATTCAATTTTATGCTTTGACCTCTATAGCTAGATTTTTTCTGTTACATCCTCTATTATCCAGTCCCTTCCAATACCAACACACCCAACATCCCAAGTCCCCTTCACTCACCATTTCCCTCCTGAGTATCGCCAGTTGCGTGTCCAGCGTCGTGAGCTGTCTCCCAGAGGGCGATGGCCTCGAGCCACCGCTCGACAGCGACGTCGTCGACGTCGGTGTCTTAGGGCCGCGCTGTGACGCCTTGCTCGAGGACCTAGCCGGCGGCGGTGGCGGGGGCGTCGCCGGCTCCATCACCAACCCTGCGCCGTTCAAATTGAAGCCGCTCAGGCTGCGCGGCAGCGGCGGCAGGCCCTGCAGCGACGACATCGCTATCCTCTCTATGATACTGAAAAAAAAAAATAATGAAACAGGGTTACCGGGTCAGCTGGTTGATGGCTTTTCATTTCGGGTACGTATTATAGGTGCACGCGTTCGAGGACGTGTTTTTAGATTATACGTATATATAATAAGTAATACACGGAGAGCGAGGTGCGATGTAAATTGAGCTCTCCCGGGAAATCGCTTTGTCAGAGCCGCGCGTAAAAACGTTCTCGGAGAGTTGGGGAGAAAGCGGAGGAGGGGGAAGGTATTCGGGGAGGTATTCCGTGTGTATAGCAGAGGGTGGGTATTGTTTGATGGTAACGGTATATGTAAGCGCGTGCTTCGTCTGATTGTTATTCCCTGGTATTTTCTAATGAACAATTACAGAGGTACGAGCGAATGAGTATATATACCGCGTATGGTTGTAAATAGCGGTACATTTCGCGTTTCTGTATATAAATATGTTATATTGGTGGAGCAGTGCGAATAAAACGGTTTATTGCGATGGAAGCGAGAGATCTGCATACTTTAATTGAACAAATTTGTTTATTAATTGGAAAATTGAAACTAGGTCGAAAAGTTCGTTCTGAATGGTATAGATGAGCTTTTTAGTCGTTGAATTTTTTTATAACGATGAGAAGTTTTATTAATTATTAAACTAGACGTGTTAGTGGTTGTTCAACATAAAGTATAAAAAATAATGAAAATATAGAAAATTTCTGCAGTGGAAGAAACCATTAATTGTGACAATATAAGCTCTATTACAACGTTATTTTGAAGTTTTGTTGATATACTCCGAGCGACGGATGCTTATAATAGTAGAGCATATGGATCATGAAAAAAAATCAATCAACGTCAAAAACTCAGCGACTGCTCCACATTAGCCATTGTGCGTCGATAAATCACTTTCTAAACATCGGTTACAATCTCAACATTCGACAAAAACTAGTTCAAAAATTAATCAATACTTTACTGTTATAGCCGAGGCTATCATTTTCATATAAAAACACGCGCTGAATGGCAATTAGACAGTCATTCATAGTCATTTTGTACTTAAACTATGAAAAGTATTTTAAAATTAATTAGTCACTAAGTACAACGAAACAGAAATACAACCTTTCCCAAATATAGAAGCAGAAGATTTACGATCCACTTGTAATTTTCATTTTCCTCTCGTACCAAAGCTTTTTTACGCCGGTTTCATAAACATATAAGTGAGCCTTTGTATACGACCGAAATTTTATTTCCGTCAAAACCGCAGAAAAAGGTACCTCTCGGGTCCTTACTCTACGTTTTGCCTCGAATCTCATACAAAGCCCGCGCGACCACACGACTATTATTTTCCTCTATGCTATACGTGGGCAACAAACTCGCGCGCGTGTCCCACTCGTAATGGAGTCAAGCAGCTGTAGCGCACGACTCTTTGCGGTGCGGAAAAGTAATTAAAAAATTCCCTCGCAGACTTTGCTTGACCTTGCGCTCTCGCGGGTATATAATTGAATCGTGTTCCCTACAGCGCGCGAATTTCGGTTTTAATGAGGAATCATTTGTCGAGCGAGCTACTGGCTTATTTTTAGCGAGGACGTAATCTTTCGGCTAATGTGGCAGTGCGCTGTGAAATTTTCTTTTTTCTGTTTTTAACAAATTTTAGGTTCAATTTTTATTACTGACTTTTTTTCGAATAACTTTTTAATATCAGTTATTTTTAATTATTAGCATTTTTGAAAATCCCTAAATGCGATAATTAGTTATCAGAAATGTACTTGTTTAATGCAAAAACGTCACCGCCACACGTCCTTATACTACCTTTGTACTTCTAAACGAGTTTCTAAATCGATTTTTCTAAAACCCTCCGCTACAAACAACCATTTAAACCAAAAACAACCACGATATCCTTACGTTCGATAGAACTCGCACAACAGCAAACCTCATTAAGCTCGGAAATGCCTTACAAAGCCGATATATTTGTTCTTTTCCCTCCACGACACGATATTTAAACCACATTTCAGAGCGCGTAACCATTAATTCCCGACATCAAGAGAGCCCGCTTACATTTGACCGAGGAAACGCTCTTATACTCTCTCCCACTCACTACAGGCTAAACTCCCTGAAAGGCAACTTCCTGAAAAGCCAAACGCAAAAAAAACGCCACAACTGTAGTGAGATAGGGCGAGATCAACAAATCCCCTAGTCCCGCGATCGCGAGCGAGCTTTCCCACGAAACATAAACAAAGAGCGAGACTCTCCGCTGTCATTTCCCCGAGCGCGGCACACACACGTGCTCTCCTCGCTTTTAATCGCTCGCGGGCGAAAGTCCCCAGCGAGGTGCTCTCGCGCGAAGCCCTATAATGCAGGCCGCGTGTGTATCTCCCCCTTCTCTTACCGCGCTGTGTGTGCCTACCTGGAAAAATCGAGGTCACCGAACTCCAGCTGGTTCTCCACTTCTTCCTCAGCGTCTCGTTCCCCCTCTATCTGCTGATTCCCTTCTTCTTCGTCCTCCTCCTCTTGCGGCTGAGTTGTTGGTTGGTCCAACCCGTTGACGACCACGACAGTCTCTTCGGCCGGTAAAGTGATCTTCGTCGACGAGTACCGAACCCCAGCTTCCAACCAATCCTGGCGTTTTATGTTATCGTGTTCTTCTTGACTGAGAACACGTGGACCTTGGACTTCGTCGATGACAACGACGGTTGCACACTTTTCTGGTGTAATCGGTGGCGATGGACTACGGTTGTTATGTTCGATCGTCGCTTCGACGACGATCTGCTCCTCCTTGAACGTCACGTTGTGAGCCTTCTTCTTTTTCCGCTCCACGCTGCCCTCTACCTTGAGCTCCTTCGTCGGTGTGCTTGGCCCATCGCACAGGTCCTTGT